>APFE030921115.1:64228-108235 GCA_000404065.3 Pinus taeda
ATTGTTAGTGTATGCAGGTTTCAAAGTGAAGGAGGAGCTCATCCGGATCGGCGAGGCTGGACTGCTACAACGAGCGTTTGACTTGAGGTAGGATCGAAAAACACTTGGTTTCTCATAGGATAATGTATGTTTAGAGAAGGATTGCTCTTAATTGTCTTGTTTGTCACTAGAGAGTCTTAGACTCCTAGGGAGGTTAGTTTTGTCAGCAAAAATAACTCTTTCTGCATGACATTAATGAATTATAGCTGAGATTTGGGCGAGTTATATTCCCTGAAGGTGATAAAGCTAATTAATAAAATGAAGATAATGGAACTCATATTAAGGAGAAGACTATAGCAAAACATACTCCTCCAACTGTAATCATTTTTTAAACAAAACTAGTTGATGGAGCGATCAAGCAAAAAGGTTATGATAAAATTACAGTTGTCACTCCTCCATTACCCAAAAGCGTCACAATAATTAAACCAACCATTCATTCTGATTTTGATCTTATAGGGGAATTAAAGAATTTATGTATAAAAATCTCGCTCCTCTAGGCTATACGAGACATTCGAATTTATGCTAAAATGATTAAAGGCTTGTGTAATAAAAATCTTGGGAGGAAACCTAAAGGTCCACCATTAGTCCATGTTGTACGGACATTATCCAACCTCATTTTAGGAAAACATATCCCTGTCAAGTATGATGACCCTGGAAATCCAATAGTAACTATCCAAATTCAAGGTCGCAACTTTCCAAATACCTTGGTGGGCTTAGGAGCAGCTATAAATATTTTAACTCATGAAACCTATGATATTTTGGGTGTCACAACTTTGAAACCAAATTTGACCTTATTAGATTTACTTTATAGATCAATAGTCAGGAAAAAAGGCACTCTGGAAGACATTATTATCTTTGTGGACTCCTGGGAATGCCCGATAGACTTTTTGGTTATTAGCCCAAGGAATAGACTAGATGGGCACCCTCTGATATTAGGGAGGCCATGGTTGGTGACAGCAAATGCATATATAGGATGTTGGACAAACAACATGACAATTACTAAAGGAAATGCCATCAAAAACCTTATCTTATATACGGCTGCTAAACTCATCTCTTCTATCAAAAATTATCAACCATTCCTACACAGATACCAGGAGGAAAATTTGTGCTCTCCTCTTACCTTAGATGAATCCCTTGAATTTAAAAATTAGATAGAAGGTGATATAATAAATGGCTAAATTAACAGACCTTCTATTATGGGGAATCCAACGTGTCAAATGCTGAAATCTATACTCGATAATGAAGCCCAAGAGGATCCATCAGAAATTTCAAATAATGATCATATACCCATGACTGTTTTCCATAATAGCATCCCAATTGAAATTGAACCTGGTAAAACCCTCAATATTAATGCCAATCTAGATGACCAGAAACAAGAAAAATGGATCCAGATTCTTCGCAAATATAAACATGCTTTTGCCTAGGAATATTTAGATATGAAGGGCATTGACCTGCAATTATGTACTCATCATATTTATATAGAGAAATAAGCATGTGCTATTCAACGGCCCTATAGAAGATTAAATGCACATCTCAAGGATATAGTAAAACAAGAATTACAAAAACTCATGGATGTCAATTTTATATATCCTATTTTGGACAACCAGTGGGTCTCCCCATTAGTTATCATCCCTAATAAAAATGGGAAGTGGAGAATTTATGTAGATTATAGAGAACTCAATAAGACAACTCAGGAAGACCATTTTCCCCTTCCATTTGTAGACCAAGTCCTTGACACTCTTGCTAGGAAGAAATTATTCTCCTTCCTAGATGATTTCAACGGTTAAAAGAAAATCCAGATCACTCCCAAAGATCAAGACAATACCACATTTACCTGCCCACGAGGAATATTTTCATATAAAGTTTTACCATTTAGGTTGTATAATGCTCCAACCACTTTTTAGAGGGCATTATTGAGTATTTTTTCTGATTTGATTAATGAATGAATTGAGTTGTATATGGGCGCCTTTACCCCGTATGGTGATGAATTTAATCAAGTCTTACAAAATTTGGAAAAAGTGATTGAATGATGTATTGCTACCAGATTATGCCTTAGCCAAGAAATATTCCATATGATGATGGTTGAAGGTGTAGTTTTAGGACATTACATTTCTATTGTAGGTATTCAAGTAGATCCAACAAAGATTGAGGTAATTCTTATGTTACCTACACCCCGTACACCAACCAAGGTACGTAATTTCCTTGGTTATGTTGGATATTATTGCAGATTTATAGCACATTTTTCAAAAATAGTTGCACCATTGTATGTTTTAAGAGGAAATGTTGAATTTGAGTAGAATGACAAATGTAATGTCACTTTTGCAGATCTTAGAAAGATGGTTTCGACAACCCTTGTATTAAGAGGACCAAATTGAAATTTTCCCTTCCATATTTCATTAGATGCATCAGACATAGAAATAGGAGTTGTCCTTGGGAAATAAGAAGACAACAAACCTTATTCGATCTACTATATAAGTAAAAATCTTACACTGTTCGAATTAAATTATGCAATGACAGTGAAATTTTTTATTTGTTGTATATGATATTAATAAATTTCATTATTACATAATATGATATCCAATTTTTTTGTACACTGATCATTCTGTTATTAGATATTTAGCTAACAAACATATTAGTAATGGCCAAGTGACTCAATGGTTGTTTCTATTGTAGGAGTTTGATATCGCTATCAAAGATCGCCAAGCAAAAGAAAATCTTGTTGCTGATTTCTTATCTAAAGTACCTAAAATAATTGATATATCACCAGTCAACGATCAATTCCTGGATGAACACCTGTTTTTCATGACATTCAAGACACCTTGGTACATTGATGTGGCTAACTGCCTGATAGCAGGGAAGTTGCCATCACATTTGTCACCTCGGGATAGGAAATTGATTGTTCAACGTAGTGCACGAGTTTCCTAGATAGATGGATATCTCTTCCACACGGGCTTTGATTTTCAAATTCTTAGATGCATCAAAGAGGAAGAGATTTATGATATTCTAAAGGCATGTCATGACAAACCCTGCAGTGGCATTTTTCTTATCGTAGAACTAGACACAAGGTACTCTAGATGGGCTATTATTGGCCCACAATATTTAAAGATGCCAAAAAATATGTCCAGAGTTATGATAGTTTCTAGAGAATGGGTCGTCCTATTCAAGTCGATGAGATTCCTCTGCAACCGTAATTGGTAATAAAACCATTTGAAATATGGCCATTAGACTTCGTGGGTCCTTTTAATCCATCGTCGAATCAAAAGGCATACATCCAAATTTGTGCAGATTATGTGACTAAGTGGGTGGAAGCAGTAGCCCTTCCAAAAGACACAGAAGTTATTAGATTCTTATTTGAGCTTTTTATACGATACAAACTGCTGAGAGAAGTTATAATAGATGGGGGGTCACAATTTTCTTCTCATAAGATTTCAGCCACCCTACAAAATTATCATATTAAGCACATAATTACTTCTCCTTACTAGCCCCAAGAAAGTGGACAAGTGGAAAGTACTAACCAAGTCCTGGAGGAAATTCTGACTAAAACAGTGTCTACGAATCATCGAAATTAGGCAACTAAACTTCCGGAGGCCTTATGGGTTTATCAGAAAACATGGCATAACACTATTGGCCATTCACCATACCACCTTGTTTTTGGTAAGGAACCTATCTTTCCTATTGAGTTTGAGATAAAGACTCAAAACTGCAAAAGAAGTCGGGTTGGACTTCATAGAAACAATGTTTGCAATAGCTTAATGAGTTGGATGAGGCACGTCTATTGACCTTGCAACACACAACAATGATTCAATAGCAAAGGGCCAAGTGGCATGATCATCTCATTAAAAATAAGACATTTTAGAAAGGTGTATGGGTGTTGTTGTATGACTCCATATTTTGATATTTTCTAGGAAAAATTTAGACAAGATGGCTAGGACCTTACGAAATCACTGAAGCCTACGAGAATTGTATAGTGACCTTAACCACTATTGATGGATCTGGTGCCTCTTTTCTTGCAAACGGAAATTTACTACATCTATATCATCAGTCACTCACAAGAAAGTCTTTTTACCATCAGATAAGTAATGATTCTAATTTCCAGATTGTAGCTAACTAGGGAAGCAACCTAGCAGCTACGTCTCCTTGAATTTTTGAAAAGTCTTTGCATATTGTACATAATGTATATATCTTTGTGTGAATTTTACTAAGTTTTTTTTTCCTATAACAATAATAAATGAAGGGAAAATGGATTGTCGATTGTAGTGAAACTTACTATTATTTCACAGTTGTTGTTCCCTTGGTCATAACTTCCATTCTCTTTCAACATAGCTTCTTGTTTTGTCACTACCAGCATAGCTTGATGTTTCATCACCATTGTTCCCTTAGCCACATTTATTGTTCCCTTTATCACAAATGTCGTTCCCTTGATCATAGTTGTGGTTCCCCTGGTCACAACAATCATTCCCTTGATCACGGTCACAGTTCCCTTTATCACAGTTGTCATTCCCTTGATCACGGTTGTTGTTCCCTTGGTCACAGTCATTGTTCCCTTTATCACAGTTGTTGTTACTTTGGTCACAGTTGTCGTTCCCTCTAACACAAATTGTTTTTCCATCACTATTGTGCCCTTGTAGCATGACTTATTGTTCCGAAATCATTGTTTCCTTTTATAATGGTCGCTGCTCCTTTTTATCAAAGTTTCTGTTTCCATTGATAATAGCCATTGTTACCTTTTATGGTAGCAGTTGCTCCCTTTGTACATCGTTTTTGTTCCTTTATGTACAACTATTGTTTCCTTATAACTACTTGACTCTTTTTGTGATTTCAAACCATTCTTTTTCTTTTATCATGGTGACAAATATTATGTCGTTCCAATAATTACCCTATGAAGAATATTTTATTTGATTTGGAAAACCCTATCAAAACAAAAATTTTAGCAATCCTGATATTGTAAGTAACATAAGTGTTCATGATACATTACCTTCATTGCCACCAAGGTATTTTTTTTTGTCTTCTCCATATAGATTGGTGATCTCCTTCACACATAAAGTTGTGGGAATCAAATGACAACTTAGAATTGAAATTTGTTGCAATAGTTTTTACGCCATCCCTAACTCTTAAGGAGTTGATGAGCCACCCTATTCATTGATCTTACATTATGAAAAAAAAACCTATAAAAGTAAGAAACTAAGAAAATATTTTTCTCAAAAGAATAGGAGGTCTCATCACGAGCCGACCTACCATGATCATAGGACTTAACAAAGTGACATTACTATTATGGTCACCAAGCCAAGGTAATGGCCTTTGACATTTTAATCAAAGGACAAGGGGTCTCATGGAGAGCTAACTTGTTCGCTTTGTTAGGATCTAGTGAATGGCATTGTTTGCAACTAGTTACCATGTCAGAACAATGGTCTTTGGAGAACTTTTTAAACTCATGAATTTTTAGTAGGATGAGATATTGGCATATCAAGGGGTTAAAAGGTAACTCTGTCAAGGCTATGGACATCTGATGGCAACATAGGCTTTGCCTATGGTATTGAAGTATAATTGGAATCACCATATCAATACTTTGTGATTTTGACTTCCCTTTTCAATAAATAGAGGAATCACCAAACTACTATGGAAATCTATTACAACACTAAGGTGGTAATTCAAACATGTATGAGCAATTCTCTATTCTCAAATATCAGGAATGAATATTTATTTTTATCAAGGGACGATGCTCCATCTATCTTATTTTCTCTTTAAAGGGTAATATTATGGTGCACAACACTTTTACCCATGATTTAAATATTTTTCACGCTTTGAACTCCGCATAGATATTCATGTGTCAACATATCTTGGCATTTAATATGCCTTATTACTACGCTGAGTGACCTCGCCTAAGTTGACCATTTCCCATTATGGTAATTAATGAATTAATATGTCATCAATTTACCATATCACTAAAGGTCACGGTTGACCTTTATTTTTATTGGGGGGAGTGAAAAATCACACGTATGATATGATACCTGCACATTTCACAAGAATGCCTAATCATTGCAGTAATTCCATTTGCATATGTTATATTGAGATAATAGTTGAATATTACTATTTTTTTTGGAATTTCTGGCTAACACTCTATACACAGCTTCAGGAAGTTAAAGCATTGTCCGTCACTGAGGATGAGACCTATGTTAAACTCAAGGCAACAAAGAAAAAGAAAAAAATAGTGCAAGTCCAACTTGAGAGAGCCTTGGAACAAACCAAGGAGATTTGCTCCATTTACTCTGATGCTTTGTCCTGCAGATCCCCAGCCAAGAATTATGCTCTATTTTTACTTGAGCAATATCTATTGCTTAAATTTAAATTTGTTTGGTCCAAACAACCCTACGAATTCAATATTGTCTTTGATTTTATTAAATCTTTTCAGCAGCAAGATGATCATGTACAATACTTTTTATGTGAACTATATATGCATGATTTCTTCTTAAAGGACTAGAGGGATGAAAACCCTAGTCCCTTTATTGGTGATGTGCAATTCCATGTCTTTATCTCTTTTGCCAAGAATCAGATCAGATGGTCAAAATCTCATGGCACATCTCAAACAAGGGAGAATAGTCTTGATCTCTGGGTCAAGGGTGAACCAAAGAGACCTTTGCGCACACTCATCAAGCATGAAAAGTTTATGGAACAACCTGGCATTGTCCCTGCTCTTGCACATGTTCACAATGATGTTCTCTGGATTGGATTGGAATATTTTGAGGAAATCAAAGTAGAATCCCTTCAGGATGCTAAAAAGAGGTGAAATATGTCCACCAATAAGGTGAAAAATAGGAAACCATTTAACTACAAAAATTTTCAAGCATAAATAAGTAGAATGCGAGAGTATTTTCACTTGGTCTTGGCCGAAGGACCTAAATGGATCCAATGCAGGTATAAATTCCCTATCATCTGGTACCCTCCAGATGACTACAAACCTAAATATGAACTCTCCGAGGAAGATAAGACTAGAGCCTTCAGGGTAACCCAAAAGAGAAATGGGTTTCGGCACTATGTGAACAATCCTACCCACCCTACTCTTTAACACTCCTACATGTTAATCATCTTTTTGCATGGGGACATGTAAAAAGGTAAGTTGGGGAATGATGTTGGGCCATGGAATTGGTATGCTTCTTCTGTTTGTTTCTTCAATTAATAATTAGTTTTTCAAGTTCTTTAAGTGAAGTTTATAATGATTTGAGAGATAGAAGCCCTAGAAACTAGCTAATGACATCTTAGTATTCTACCTTGTTAATGAGTTAATTTGAATACTTAAGATACCATTAATTCACAATTTGAGTTAATTTATGTACAGGATCTATTTGAAGGATGATTGTTATTCCCTCGAAATGCTGAAGATGAACCAAGTTGTCGAAGAACCGTTGGGCTAATTATGGCATGTTGATTAAGGATTCACGCATATGTGCATGGGACAGTCAAGGAGAGGATACAATCTGTTATCTTGGAGATTTTATATTTTAAATAAGCAATCCTAAGAATCTTTTGATTCTTGTGATAGCTTTACTATTCCAACATTAGAAATGCATTGTAATATATACATGCAATTAAACTTTAGTAAAAGGGAGATGATTTTGATTATTCTCATTGACTGTAAAAGGTGATTGAACAAGCAGAATTGCCTTAAGGTTTTCGCAGACCTTTTGTACTTCATTTTGTTATAATGAAAGTTTAGATGGTTCAGTTTTAATCTAGTATATTGAATTTTCTCTAAGAAAGATACTTCCAGAGGTCGTGGGCCCAATCCTGGAACGATTACTGTCTTCCTTGTATTATTACTTTTTATTACTTTTCACTTGAATGATTTGTTGTTCCTTGTGTGAATTCTTAGATTTACGATTCAGTTGCGTGAATCCTCAGATTTACTATTCAGTCAGGTGAATTCTTAGATTTTATTATTCAGTCGTGTGCATCTTCAGATTTACTTTATAGCTGCGTGAATTTCCATTACCATGCTTTACCAATAGAATTCACGAGCAATTTTAGTAATTAGTTATTAGAGTGAATTTACTTTGAAAAGTGTTATAAATTATTCTGAAATTTCGCATTATAATTAGGATTGTTGGTTTGGTAGAATTTAATATCTTTTTATGATTTTCAAAATAAATAGTTAAATTGTTCTATGATTTCTGCATAGCGATTTATTCATTTCTATATCTTGATCAGATCTAGTATTTTCCAAAATTATTCCTTCATAGCCTTTTTTTTATATTAGTCTTATTTATGCCCCATTAATTTAAATTACTATCCCTACATTGACTGTGCTGACAACCTTGGAACAAAAATATGAATCCTAGGTTGATAAATTAATGTATAGAGGATTAAGTTGATTCTTTAGGAGCAACTCAGTACCCAACAAACACGCAACCAAAATCGTAGTTTTCCGTGTAGTGCCACTCCTAAAGCTAGTAGCCAATAAAGGAGATCTCGTAGGACTATAATACAAGACTAACCACCAAGTTAGACAAGGGGACAAGAGTACATACCAAGACCATTATTTTTGTCGAATCCCCCCACTAATCCATGTCCAGTTGTGCCCATGAAAAGTAAGCAAAAATACCTAATTACAAAATGAAAATCCATACCTTCATGTTTGGAAGGCCCACCTTCAAACACATGATCATAATAAATGGGCGAGGGTGCACAATGGATAGATCAGGTGGCAGAGATGGTGGAACATCGAGCTATTTGGTTGCTACAAGGGCCTATTGGCTACCAAATGAAGAAAATATAGGAGAAAAAAGTACCCTATGGGTGTCACCCACTAGTTTGTGGGTAAAAATATCCAAAGACAACTCCACTACATTTTCAACTTTATTTCTTCACTTGCGCTGCAAAATCTAGTGCCTATTAGTTTTATATAGTAAAGGGGAAGATATTGTTGTAAATGCCTTCACAACTTGTTTCTCATCCTTCCATGGCTTTCTTCCTTGAATATCTTCCAATAAATGGTTGTATTTGGAATCTCGACATAAAAGTTCTCTAATCCACAATTCAAGCCATTAGCATTTTCATTCAATATGGTGTTTATAATCTTTCCACTCAAGTGTCAACGTCTTCTTCCTCTTCATTAATCAACTTGCATCAACTTCTGTAAAATTTGTAGCTCCATTACCATTACACAGCTTTGATTCTAGTTCAATAGCATCATACATTCTAGGGCTTCTAACATCATTATTAGTGTCAAGTTTTGTGTCTCCAATTGAACTTAAACACTCAATGGCCTACTTAATAGGATTGAATCTAATTTCATCTCTAGTGCAATTTAAAATTTGCACCATTGACTCATCTATTTGTACTTGTATATTAGCCTCAAACATATTATCCAATATAATATCATTGTTTGATCTATTCTCCTCCAATTCTTCAACATAGACCATAATTTGTGTGCATGGAAAATTGGAACCATAGACATATTAGAGGCTTTCACCTTCAGGGAGACAATTGGTATCAATGGCTCTAAGTAGGTTGACAAGCTTCTCACAAGGCATATTATTATATTTCACAGGTAATACAACTTTGGTAATTTCTCTCTCCTTTTGTTTGAGAAACTACACTATGCATCTTGATAAAGCATATTTCCTACTTTACGGTGTCCATTGCTAAAATATTCAAGATAGCATATGACTTTACCCTCCTTAGTTACATTTTGAATACCAAAACACATTTATGTTCTATTTGCAAATTGTTCAAGATATTTTTTATCTTGGTATAATAAAGTATGTGTAGCATTCCAAATGTTAGAGCCTCTCTCTTTATAATTCATCCCACAATAGAAAATGTCCTCAAAATCACTCACAAATGATCTCCATGTTTTGTAGTCCTTAGAATGGATCTTATGACACGTATAAGAAAAGAAGATTGGTTTTCTTAGTGCCTTGAAATGATCTAGTCCAAAGGAATATTCCAACAGATTGGAGAAAAACCCATTCTCATCCATACTTACAATCCCTTCTAGGATATAAATGAAATGCATTTCATCATCTACAAGTAAGCCACCTTTTTGTAGCTCTTATCTCGATAACCTTCCTTTATTATTTATGAGAATGAAGCCTTGACCTCCTATACCACCTCCAATCCTAGACCACTACAAGTACAAACCTTATGAAACACATGCTTTCTATGTCCACCATTCAGTTCTTGGTTGGCTTACTTCTCTGGCTTCTCCAAATTATAGGGAAGAAATTGTTTTCCAAGAGCACCTTCTATTATACTTTCTTCAAGCTCCAAGCTCCAAACTCCTTTTTTCTACCTGGTACACAACCTTTGGATTTTCACCAATTTTTCTTTGTAAGTTTATCCAAATTCAATCCATCAAAATGTCAATAATTTTTCTAGGTGAATACCACACTATCTTATTTGTCTTTGGTGGAACATACGAAGCCTCAACTGGTGCTTGGGTACACTTTTCTTTTTCTTCCTTTTGTGATTATCTTTTATTCTTTATACAATCTAATCGTTGGAAATTTCACTTTGCTTGCATTGCAAAGTTAATTTGAAATCATCCTTTAAGATCTACTTTTAATGGTGATCAACCCTTTGATCTAGTTGTAGCTTCATCCAAAACACTAGATATACAAAACGCACACATAAGTATGGAAGAAAAATATTTTTCACCTAAATAAATAGACATGGAGGAATGGTGTTGTGAGGTTCTATACAAAATGAATAAATGAAAAATTCCATAAACCCTAATGTCGAGGATGAAGTAGGATAGGAAAGCATAGATGACGTACCTCATAGACATATAAGCACTTGTAGCCTCTATGATAAGCGTTTTGACCATTACAATCAACATGGATATTCATTAAGACCTTGAAAAGCACAGGGGGATCCAAAATTTAGATATACATGCTAAAAAATTTGGATGGTGTTGTAGCGGCTGCAACATGCTCTTAATATACATGATTTGACCCTTGGCCTCTAATAAGTTTGTTTGACACCTATAAATTTTAATTAAAAAAACATATGTGGAAACTTCATTTCCTTCTCATAGAAAATCATTCAATTGCACTACATCACATAATTTTTTTTCCATGTGACATAATGCCTTTTTCACTTAAACATTTTTCATTCAATACAACACATTTTGCACCCATTTATTTTTTTGGTCTGAAAAAATGCATACTGCTAAAAGTATCCTTATTGTGACAATGAGAAACTCCAAAATTCCAACTTTATCACATCTTTTGAAAGTTTCTTTCTATGTGACATGTCACAAGGAAACATTTTTTTTTGCATCATGTTGTGAAAAAATAAAACAATATTTGTTGTGTGACCTAAAATTTTCTCTGTTCATTCCAAAAATTTTGTTTCTTTATGAAGCAACACATGGAAGCTCTCAAAAACTATCTCCCTCATTGTTTTGAAACAAAAAAATATTTCTACATGATGTATCCATTCGTGAAAAATTTTAACTCACCCAATAGATTGCATTTTTTGAAATCTCTCCTCTTCATGTTGTGTAGTGCTCAAAATATTTTTTGTGTCGCACTTGCTTTATCACACCACATAGAAGATCTCGTCTTTGTGAAAATATGTCATGTGGGGAAATTTAGCATTGCTATGCAACATATGAATCGATAAAGAATTTTACTTTTGCAAAGGTTGAATATAATATGCCAATGATAATGTATGGCTACTTATGAAGTTTACAAAAGACTAAGACAATTGTAGGAAAAAAAAAATAGTTGTAACAAAGACAACCCAACAAGAAAAAATTGCAATACTCGTGAATATGTTGTATCTCTTATGAATTTTTAATCCTCATGAAGATTTTGTATCTCTTATGAATTGACTACCCATCATGAGCTATATAATTGTAGGAGTACCAAGTTATAAGCGGTTATTGGATCCTGTAATTTTGGGATAATTATTTTTGTAATTGTTAATGAGAAGAAGCTCTCAAGGCTAGTTTTGGAGGAGAAGTGGTTTGTGCTATGTGATGTGCTTATTGTAGACTTTTTCTATCTCTATTATATCATCTTCATTATTGTAAGTATATATCAATCACATTTCTTACTATTCTTATGCGAATTTACAACTTTTCTATTGAATTTATACTCTAATATTATTGTTCTTGAATTAGTAATTAAAAGGTTGTGAGCGAATTGTGGTTTGTGTTGGAAAATGTGTTATCATTGATGTTAGCATGTTAGGGGGAGTGTAGTTGGATAAGAATAGATCAACTAAAATCAGTCAATGCTAGGAGAAGTGTGTAAAATGAGTTATCATTGATGTCATAGGAGAAGTAGCAGAGAAGCAAGGTCACATAGTAAAGAAGTGACGAAGGTGTGATTAGAGGTGAGAAAGCAAAGTTTATTTGAATGCATAAGGAAAATCTTCATATCAGTAGTTAGTGAAATAGTGGATTAGTGCACCAGGGCAACATAAACGATATCAATGCTCCTTATTCATTTTGGGGGGTCCCAACTTGCTTGATGATTAATTGTAGGGGAGGTTCCAAATGTCATTAGGAACATGGAATTCATTGAATGCCCCCCCCCACTCTTTGCAATACCTCCATAAACCCTTCTCGAAACTACTTAACATGATACAAGTCCAAATTAGGGTGATATGGCGCTGGTGAGATCATCAGTTGATGATTGAAAAGGTTGCGATCAAGTGTTGGCCTATCTACTGAATGCTCGGAGAATCAAATGGTTTTCGATGCAAATGTTAACAAATTTCCTAATATTTGATAGTCAAGGCCCCAGTCAAACTCTTGGTCATGGGGTGCTTAAGGTTTGGCACCCAAGAGTTAATTGTCCCTATAACAATGTGTATTATATGTTTTATCAATGAAAAGGTTCATAATATTTCTCAATATCCAATATAATAAGCCCCTATTCAAACTCTCGGTCATGAATAATTAAGAATTAGTGCTTAAGGGCTAACAACTCTCGAGCCCTCATAATGTTGGAAGCATAAATTTAAACATATTTCTTTGATACCCGAGGTAGTTGACTCCTAGTTAATCCCACGGTCCTAGAAGGCGAATACATAATGCTTAAGGGCTAAAGGCCCCATCGGACCCCCAAAACACCAAGCATGAAAAATTTTAGATATTTTCTTGATAGCCCGATGCCTAGGATATGTCAGTTGGACAAAGACAAAAATGTGGCATGAAAATGATAGAGAAGTGACATGGAATGCCAAGTGGGAGTGGTGGCATGGTAGTGGAAGACATGTGTCACCTGTATTTGGCATTTTATGGATGGATACATGTGTAAAGGTGAGTGACATGTGGAAAGTGTCAACAATGCCATATGGAAGATGAAATGTCAACATTAGCCACGGGTCGACCTATTATTGGTTTCTGGGAGAATGAGGTGGTAGGGTAAGTTGACCCTGGAGCCTCTGAGTTCTGGAGTAGTTTTTTTCTATTAAATCACCTAATAGCCTGATTTCCACCAATTGAAAATACAAGGAATTAGTTTCCAACAACCAGTGGGAATTTTAACATCATCAATCCAACAGAGCCTTGAAATCCCATAGTGATGTGTTGCTATCAGATCTACCAATAGTTTGAGATTTATCACTTGCCAAGCCCTAAAGACAGAGAAAATAGAGGACAATTGATGAGAATTTGTGTATAATCGAGCCCTTGGAGCCCTAGAATTGTTGGGTGGCATGTTTGTGAAAGATCTCCTAATAGCTCAATTGCCTGATAATGTTTAGCCTTCAATCATAGATTCTGGTCTTTAGGGGCTAATTTATAGCACATGAGGGCTTAACACCTATAAGCCCCCAAAATCCTAGAGTAATGTTTAAAAAATCATATTCATTTTTTCCTGAAAACACAGGATTGGATATGGACCTTGGTCACAATGTATGGTTCTAGGTTCCCATTCATATACTGTTTGAGTTTTGAACGACATATCTGCGGGTGTTTTCTCCTGAATTCTAATAACTCGATATCCATTGGTTAATAGTACCGAGGGACAAAATTATGGCTAAATCCTAATAGAAAATATTTTTTCAAAGGCCCAAAATAAATTTGGTTTTACAATATTTCTTAGTGTTAAATAATTCCTGGGTATTTCCTGAATTCCCAAAAAAAAATCAAATTTGTGTTTATGAATCTCAGGGTTTCAAGGTTGATGAAAGAGAGTGTAAAGAATAAGACATCCACTTGTGTAATTCCTAATCAAACCATTTGATAAGCTTGAATAAAATGATGCATCTATAAATTGAGATAGCCCAAATAGGTATTGTGAGTATGATAAATTGAATGATCAAGTGAAGAGGTGCACTACATCGAGAATTTGCACGTGAAGAAGGGAGTGGTATAAAAATTAAGTGCAACATTAATTTGTAAAGCCAGACCAATACACAATGAAGTTGGAAGTGGTTAGTAGAGCAAGTATGTTCTATAGTAAAGTATGAAAGTGGGAATGGTCTGCAGTGAAGTGCAAAAGTGGTGAGTTGTGGAGAGAAATTTGCATAGTGAACAAATGAAGTGTCTGGAGAAGACAAAATGTTGATGAGGTAGTTGCAATGAAATAAAGAAGTGAAGATGTGGACTTGAGAAAAACAGATTGAAAATAAAAGAGTAGAGGGTATTGGTGTCTCTTGTATATTGGTGCCTACAATGTAGCAAAAGGGATTGGTGTCTGCTACAGGTTGGTGCCTGCAAAGAAGGAGAGGGAATTGGTGTCTCATGTAAGTTGGTACCTACAAAGCAGCAAATGAGATTGGTGTCTCCTACAGGTTGGTACTTACAAAGAAGTAGAGGGGATTGGTGTCTCATGTACGTTGGTTCCTACAAAGAAGTAGAAGGGATTGGTGTCTCTTGTAGGTTGTACAATAGGTTAGTTCTTATAAATATTTTATATAAAGAAGTTTTTTTTATCCTATAAGTATTTCCACATATATCTTGTGTTACTTGTTTAGTCTATCAAATTTATGATGTTTTTTAAATATTTTAATAAGTAAAAATTGTCATTATACTAGTTGGCCCCCCCCCCCCTCTCAGTTAGTGTACTTGTGAAATTCAACATAAGTTTTATTGTGGCCATTGTGACCTAATATGGACCTTGGTCATATTTTATGGTTCTAGGTTCCCATTCACATAGCACCTAGTTATTGAATATCATATATACGATTATTTTCTCCCGAAGTCCAATAGCCCGATGTCCATTAGCTGATAGTCTCGAGGGGGGGGGGGATTTATGGCTAAATCCTAACAAAAAAAGTTTTTTCTCAAAGGTCCAATAGAAATTTGGTTTTGCAAGATTGCTTAGTGTTAAATAATTCCTGGGTATTTCCTAAGTTCCCCAAAAAAATCAAATTTATGTGTATGAATATCGGGGATTCATGGGTGATGGAGGGAGTGTAAAGAATAAGAAATCCACTTGTCTAATTCCTAATCAAACCATTGAATAAGGGTGAATGAAAGGATGCATCTATAAATTGAGATAGCCCAAAGAAGTATTGCAAGAATGATGAATTGAATGATCAAGTGAAGAGGTGTGCACTAAAGTGAGGATTTGCACATGAATAAGGGAGTGGTATAAAAATGAAGCGCAAGAGTGATTTATAAATAAATACTAATCTATAATTAAGTATGAAGTGGTTATTAGAGCAAACATGGTTTGCAGTAAAGTATGAAAGTTATAATGGTCTGTAGTGAAGTGAGCTATGGAGACAAAATTGCATAGTGAACATAGTGAAGTTTTTAGAGAAGAGAAAATGTTGATGACGTAGTTGCAACAAACTAAAGAAGTGCATATGTGGGATTGATAAAATTATATTGAAAATCAAAGAGCAAAGGGAATTGGTGTCTCTTGTATATTGGTGCCTACAAAGTAGCAAAGGGGATTAGTGTCTCCTGCAGGTTGGTGCATACAAAGAAGGAGAGTGAATTGGTGTCTCATGTAGGTTGGTGCCTACAAAGTAGAAAATGGGATTGGTGTCTCCTACAAGTTGGTACCTATGGAGTAGTAGAGGGGATTAGCGTCTCCTGCAAGTTGGTTCCTACAAAGCAATAGAGGGGATTGGTGTCTCTTATAGGTTGGACAATAGGTTGGTTCCTATAAGATATTTTATATTAATAAGTTTTGTGGTTCTCTCCAATAAGGATTTCCATGTATATCTTGTGTTAATTGTTAAATTTATGAGATTGATTTTTTATGCTATTTGAATTTTTAAACAAGTACAAATTTTCATTATACTAATTGACCCCATCTCAGTATAATTTTGAGATTCAAAAATTGGTATAAGATTAGGTTCCTTCAGAAGCAATCTAACCACTAGAAGGTAAATCCTAGAGGGAAAATGGCTCGTAATGATAACTCTTTCTCAAACAAAGCCCCACTCTTTGATGGAACAAATATGCTTTCTAGAAGATAAGGATGAGGGCATATCTAGTGTCATTTTGGTGTTGATGTTTGGTTGTTTGTGGTATATGGCTATAAAATTCTAGAAGTTCCTTCAACATATACATATGAGAAAAATTATTTTGTAAATAATGTTGAAGAAATGAATGATATTCTAAGTGGTATTGCATGTTTGTAATTTTTCAAGGTAATGTAGTGTGACTTTGTTAAAGAAATTTAGAACAAGCTTCGAGGAAGTTATGAAGGAGATGGAAAAGTAAAGAGGGCTAAGATTCAAACACATAGAATGCAATTTGAAAATTTAAATATGAATGAAGAAGAAGAGATTGTATGCTTTTTCCTTTTTGTAGATGAGGTTGTGAATACTATTAGATAACTTCAATAATTATTTAGAATGTCTTGAGATCTCTTCTGTCAAGATTTAATGCAAAGGTTTCAACCATTGAAGAAATCAAAGATATAAAATATATGAATATGGATGGATTATATGGAATCCTCACTGCATATGACATGATAATGGGAAAAGGAGAAGTTAGGATTAAAGGAATAAACCTTCAAATCATCAAAGAAAACAAAAGGACACAAAAACCATAATCATTTCAAATCCAAATTGAATGAAGAAGAAGCTCAATCTATGATGAAGATAAAAATAAGATCTGGAAAATATAAACATAAGCTACCATCAAATGTTTCAAGTGTGGTAGAATAGGTCATTATGCTTCTAGATGTCCATATGAAAAATTGGAAGAGTTATGATGAAGAAGAATATGTAGGCAAATCTCATAAATATAGAAATAGAGGCAAATTTCATGAAAATAGGAAGGGGGGATATTTCAAGAAGAAAAACCTCTATTCTAAGGAAGATGGAAGATTATCAAAAGATGGTGATGAATATGAATCCAATGAATACCAAGAAGAATTCATATTCATGGCCATGAAGAGTTAATATATTGATCAAAAGATATCAAGTTCAAAGGAATAAGTTCTCAAGGATTCAAAGAAAGCATAAAATCGCAAAGCATGTGATTGTTCCATCAAAGTATTAAATGCAGAAGAAGTGTAATATATACCAAGAGGAACTAGCAAAGGAAAAGGTAAGCTACTATTACGTAATAATTGTAGTAGAATAAGTCATCTTGCTATTAGATTTCTACATGTAATTTTGAAAATATTATCGATAAAGAAAAACATGAATATAAGAGAAAACCTTATGAGTATAAAAGGGAAGGATGTGGCTCATCAAAAGAAAGTAATGGATATGCATCTGATAATGAAGAAAATGGATTCATACTCATGAACATGGAGGCTAAATATTATGATAAAGAGAAATCATATTCGAAGGAAAAATGTTTTGATGATCTTAAGAGAGAACTTATCTATGCATTAGAAGAAATAGAAATACCTTAAAGAAAGAAAATAATCATTATCTTGATGAATGAGACGTCTCTCTCATGAAGTTACAACTAGAAGACGAAAATACAAGAGAAGAAACTTGGCTAAGCCAACTCGAAGAAAAGGAAGGACATTGTGAGAAACTAGAATCTAAGATTGTTTCCTTGAGAAAGGATTTAGAAAAAGCCAATGATCAGTTGAATCATGGTTTGAACTTTGGAAAGAGTTTTGAAATATTAGATGACATTCTTAGTTTCCAGAGATATCCACTTATTAGAAAGGGTCTTAGTTATCATGAAATTACCAAGGGAGAATCAAATTGAATCGCGTCATAAGAGAAATGTAAAAGGGAACTTGAAAGCTATGTTAATTTTCTTAGAAGATCTATCAATGAAAATAATAGTAGGGAATAAGGTGAGAACTAGTATAAATTTGATACTCAAAATAAAGAAATTTTCACCAGGGGAGGAAGTGAATACCAGTCGAATCCCAGGAATGGATTAAGAAGACCAATTCCCCCAAGAAGGTCTTTTACATCCAATTTTCAAAATCTCTCTCATGGATTTTTCATTTTAGTAATAATTTTTGTCATAAGGAAATATATGGAAAATCCTATGTAAAAAGTAACTATATGAGGAACAAAAGTAGGGTATCATATAAGATCTCAAAGCATGGTTGTGTGAGAATCAATCATAGAATTTTTAATGAGAATATTGTAAAAAATTGCTATTCATTTGTCCCCTTACTAGATCATGTTGAATGTTTAAATTGAAAACATTTTGGGCACAAAGATTGTGATTGTAGGAAGCAAAACATTGAGGCCTCCAAACAGAGAAAAGAATAAGATATTATCATAAATAGAAATCAAAGAAAAAATGTATGGAGAAGGAAGCAAGAGAATTTGGAAGAATGTAGTCTAGCTCTATACGTTTAAAACAAAGAAAGCCAATGGTATATAGTCAATGGATGTTTGTAAAATAAAATTTATCTCTCTAAAGGAAGTCAAAGGAGGCAATATCACCCTTGGAAATAATGAATCAAGAAGGATAATTGGAAAATTCATAGTCATCCTTATGATGGAAGGATAAAAACTCAGAATGTTGTGTTTTTTGAAGGTCTAAAGGACAATCTACTAAGTGTAAGTCAAATGGTTCATCAATGTCATGATCTCACATGCAAATCTAAAGGATGTGAAATGAGAAAAGAAAAGTTAGGAAGATTGGTATTGATCCAGGTGGATATTGGTGGCCACATGCCTATTCCACTTGGACCCCCGCCATTGTTTCTTGTAGTTTTTCAGTTTCCTTAATTGTAGCACAATTTACTATTTTTGGTAGTTTTTTGGGTCCTGAACTTCTAGAACCATTTTGAGGCCCTAAACGATGTTTTTTTAGAAAACAGGCAAACATAAATTTCTAACTAACATTTGCAGCTCAAATTTATATTCCTCGGATAGAAATTTCTAACGAGGTATCGTGCATGTCAAACAGAGATCGTATGCCAAAGTTATGACCCCGGGAATTTGATGTACCAATTTACCCCAATGGGGCCCATAATTTTGGCGCTTCATCTCCTAGGGTTAGGTTTTTGGATGTTTAGGGTTTTCCATTGTTTCTCAATAATAAATAGGCCTTTGAGCCTCATTGTAACATAGTTCAGAGGCATGTAGCCACCACATCCCTTCTTAGAGATAAGCTACCATAGTCTGAGCTAGTTTATTTCCATTCTGTATGTAAGCATATTTCTGCTCTTTGATATTAATGAAATGATTTTTATTTCTATTGCATATCTGTGTTTATGTTATTATATATATATATATATATATATATATATATATATAATATATATATATAATATATTATATATATATATATATATATATATATATATATATATATATATATATATATAATATATATATATATTGCGTTCTTGCTTAAGTCCAAATTAGTGGTATCAGAGTAGTCTGATCTTTCTATGTTTTTCTCGGCATGTCCCTAACAAGGTTAGGGTATAAGGATTTAGGGCTCGAACTAGTTGAACCTTTGCAAGACCAACCTCATAAATCCCGACGGCCTCCCATGGTGGAAGAAAAGAAAGACAAGGGAGCAGAAGATCCCTTCAAAATATTGCTTGAAGAAGCCCTCGAGCAACAAAGGAACGTGATGAGGTACACCTTTTCCCATATCCTTCGGTGGATGGCCATATACGGCGCATCTTCATATGGTTGCCACTCTGGAGGCTCCACTCCCTTCAAGGTTCAAGTCAACTTTAATATTCCCATATTTGAAGGCCAGATAGATGCAAACACCGTAGATAGATGGTTAAATCTGTTGAAAGGGTATTTTTCGGTTCATGATTTTTCCAATAGGGAAAAGACTACTTTTGCACTCCTATAAGTTGCCCCCCCATGTTAAGGACTGGTGGGAAACCTACTATGAGCAAAAGGATGAGAGGGAACCCTCATTGTTTTTAGTCAAACCCCTTGGAACCCTTTTTGAGATGCCATTAAGGAGCATTATTACCCTGTTGGGAGCTATGAAGATAAGTACATAAAGTGGACTACATTACAACAGGGAAGGGACCAAGACGTGCCAGATTTCACAAATATTTTTCATACCCTTCGCATGAAGTTGGGTATCAAGGATTCTGAGTGGCATTTGGTACTAAATTACCATGGTTGTCTACACAAATACATCCAAGACAAGATGGAGTTCCTAGAAATCTCCTCGCTTGGCACTACTTACCGATATGCTGCCAAGATCGAGCAGAAGTTAAAACAGAAGAAGCGAGATTTTGGATCTATGAATCCAAGGCAAGGGAAAGGCACCCCCAAATCACAAAACAATGGAAAAATCCAAGGTAGGGTGACCCAAAACAACTCATTCAAGCCACAAGCAAAGAACAACACCATGAAGACAAAGAAGGACATAGTAAAGTGGTGTAAGTTCCATAAGAGTCCCACGCACAACACAAGTGAGTGTTGAGCCAAGTAGTCACTAGTGGCTGAGGTGAAGACTTTAGAATTAGATGTATTTTATGACTCTGAGTCAAAACCCGACAAGGGAAATGACAAAGGGAAGCATATTATTGATGCAGATCCCAATGCCACTATTGCCACCACCAAGATCTGAAGAATGAGCTTGAAGATCTAGAGGAGGGGGAGTGTCTCTTCCACTCATAAATGTGGGTGAAGGTTTCATCGCTACAATTCATTGTCGAAAGTGGGAACCAAAATAACCTCATTTCAACAGAGGTCACGAAGCGGTTGGGCCTACCGACCACACCATAGCCATATTTGTACACCATCATGTGGCTTCACCAAGAACAAGATATCTCTGTCAGCCAGCAGTTTCGCCTTCCCTACAGCCTCAAGCCCTTCACGGATGAGGTATTTTGTGATGTTTCTCCTCTTGAAGTTTGTAATGTATTATTAGGCCAACCATACTTATGGAAGCGCCATGTTATATATGATTCAAGGCCTCGCATTATTATTATTTCTTTGGGTAATAAGTTATACAGGATACTGGAGGTAGCCGGGCCTACCACCATCTCTTTGATCTCTGCTAAGTAGTGCAATAAGATCATCTCCTAAACTAGGAAATTTATTTTTCTTTCTAATCCTCTCTCAAAGTAACGGGAAGATCATGGCCACATCCATGGCCCCTAGGAAGGGTTCCTCCACATAGCAGAAGCAGGTGGATAAGGTCATGGAAGAATACAAGGACATCTTCTCCTCACCCACAGGGGTACCCTTGCACTGTCAGGCCAAGCATCCAAACGATATGACTCCTAGATCACCTCTACCCAATGACCTGATATATCACCACTCCATTCTAGAAAATGAAGAGATCAAGCGGAAAATATAGGAGTTTCTACAAAAAGGGCACAACCAACCAAGTTCCTCACCTTATGGGAGCCTGATTGTACTTGTACAAAAGAAGTATGGGACCTGGAGGCTCTGCATTGATTATTGGACACTAAACAAAATCATCGTCCATAACAAGTATCCAATCTCATGGATTGATGGTCTTCTAGACCAACTCAAGGGGGGCACTTATTTCAACAAGATAGATTTGAAGTCTGGCTATCACCAGGTTCCAATAGAGCCCTTAGATGTATGGAAAATCGCCTTCAAATACAAGGAAGGCCTTTTTGAATGGTTGGTTATGCCCTTCAAGTTGACAAATTCCCCTATTTCTTTTATCAGGCTAATGGATGACATCTTGCAGTCCTTCACCAACTCATTTGTGGTTGTTTATCTAAATGACGTCCTCATCTTCAGAAAGAGTTGGGAAGAACACTTGCAACACATTCAACAGACCCTTCAAACCCTGCAGAAGCAAAAATTATGTGCCAACTTGGATAAATGCACCTTTGGCATGAGAAAGGTCCAATATCTGAGTTACATCATAGATGAGAGATGCATTCATGTGGATCTAACTAAGATCCAAGTCATTTAGGATTGGCTATCCCCGACCACTCTAACAGAGCTTCATGGTTTTTTAGGTCTTGAAACTTTTTATTGAAGGTTCAAGTTGGGATTCTCCCATATCACTTGGACTTTGAGTTAGATCACCAAGGGCAGGTCGAAAGAAAATTTTTCCTGTTATGAGTTCCAACATAAGGTGTTCATTGAGTTGAAGCATCACCTCTTCTATAAGGAAACTTTTGGGGCTAATATTCACAAATGGGCTAATTTTCCATGTTTTTTGCAAAAACAATATTCGTTAATTTCCATTTTTTCTAAAAATGATTCGCCTAAATTTTATAGTACAAAAATATTTTACCTTTGAAATAGCCAACATTTTATAGAGCCTATATATAACATCATTAAAAATTTGAGTATTTTTAAAAGGATATCAACAAACATTTCACAATTTTCTTATTACGTACTAGTGAGATTGGCTAAGGTTTTTAAACTTTAAGATAAATTTCCATCCTTAAAATTTTCCCTTCTCTTCTATGCACCAGTACTCACATTTACATACCCGTAACAGCCATTTGAAATTGAGACAGATGCCTCTAACTATGTTATTGGTGCAGTCCTCACCCAACATGAGCATCCAATGGCCTATCATAGTGAGACACTTTCTAACACAATTCGGAAGTGCCCTACCTATGCAATAAAGATATGTATTCCATTGTGCAGGCTTGCCAACAATGGAAGAATTACATTCTGGGGAAGGAAACGGTCATCCACACCGATCACCGACCTCTTTACTTTAAACAGACACAAGGGAAGTTACAGAACAATCGCCATCAGAAGTGGTCTACATATTTGCAACAATTCCACTCGAACATTAAATACAAAAAGGGAAGCACCAAACATGTTGCAAACTACTTCATTCAACCCCCAGTTACAACATTGACTATTGTTCTCAACTCTTGTGGCCACAATACCTTTGGATGGCCGCAACCACAAAAAAATGATTCAGATTTTTCCTCCACATACCAGATGCTAGTGGATGGCGAGAAAGTTTGTGATTTCCAACTTCAAGATGAATTATTATGCTATCTAGTCCACCTTTGTGTTCCTTCAAGCAAGCATGCCAATTCATTTGGGAGGCTCACTACAGTTGGGTAACAGGACACTTATGGAGAAAATTGTGGTTGTACTACAAAAGTACTTTTATTGGCCAAAATTTGACAAGATGTTGGGAAATATATCAGATCCTGCACTACTTGCATCATTGCCAAGCCAACCATCAAGAAGCAAGGCCTGTACACTCCTCTACCTACTCCCATACAACCTTGGGAATCCATCTCCATGGACTATATGTATAGCCTCTCTTCTAGCAATCATGGTAATGACTATGTATTTGTGGTCTTCGACATATTTTCTAAGATGGCTATATTGGAGACCTATAAGAAGAGTATCACAGCATAGGACATTGCCAAACTCTTCTTTGAATGAGTGTGGGTACATTTTGGAATCTCGTAGACCATTATATCATATCGGGATAGTCGGTTCCTTAGCACATTCTATTTAAGCCTTTGGACATTATTGGACATCAAGCTCACCAAGTTGATTGCATTCCATCCCTAGACTAATGGCTAGACAAAGGTCGTCAACATGATGATAGTGCACATACTCCGCATGTACAACTCCAAGCATCCACTAACCTGGGATGAGTGCCTTCCCTGTGTGCAACACAATTATAATAGATCCCTCCATAGCTCGACTAGTCATAGTCCCTTTCAAGTGGGTCTAAGATTTCAACCATTGTGTTTAATTGATGTTGTCATGCATCATGTGACTACACAGAAATAATCCACACATGTAATGTTTGAGGCTGATAAAGCAACTAGATTTATCGAATGCATCTAGCACATCTTCTAGTAGGTTCATGACATCTTGGAGAAGTCCAATTCCAAGTACAAGAAATTACATGATTAACATCGAGTGCCACAAATGTTTCAGGTGGGGGACGAAGTTTGGTTACATTTGCAGAAAGAATGCCTTATCAAAACATATAAGAAGCTCATACCACTTCGATATGGGCCTTACACCATTACCAAGGTTGTGGAAGACAATTATTTTGAGCTCAACATTCCCCCATTCCTTGGCCCGCAAAAAATATTCAATGTGTACCGCCTTCGACCATACTTTCCACCATTACTGGACACATCAAACATTGCATAAAAACTCACACCAACATAGTTAAACCTAGACTACATGGAACAGGCCACAACTGATCAGATCATGGACATACTGATCAAGAAAACTCACCAGCAGAAGATCCAATTGTATCAGGCTATCAAATATGGCCAACTCTTGCACTAAGGCAAGTGGTTCACTAGGGACCAAGCTCAGTAGAAGTTTCCCTATCTCACGGAGGCAATCAACACAATTGGGACCATTTCTTCCTAAGGGGGGAGGACTAATCCAAGTGGGTATTGGTGGCCACCCGCCTATTCCACTTGGATCCCCACCCTTGCTTCTTTCGGTTTTCAGTTTCCTTAATTGTAGAACAATTTACTATTTTTGGCATTTTTTGGGTCGTGAACTTCCGGAGCCATTTTGAGGCCCTAAACGATGTTTTTTTGGAAAACGTGAAGATAGGAGTTTTGACTTATGTTTGCAGTTGGAAGTTGTAGTCCCCAGATATACATTATAGCCAAGTATCATGCGCGTCAAACGAAAATGTATGCCAAAGTTACGACCCCAAGAAGTTGATGTACCAATTTACCCCAACGCACCCATAGTTTTGGCGCTTCATCTCCTAGGGTTAGGTTTCTAGATGTTTAGGGTTTTCCATTGTTTCTCAATAATAAATAGGCCTTCGAGCCTAATTGCAACACAATTTGGAGACATGTAGTTGCCACATCTCTTCTCAAAGATAAGTTACCATCGTCCGAGCTAGTTTATTTCCATTTTGTATGTAAGCATATTTTTCTCTTTGATATTAATGAAATGAAGTTTTATTTCTGCTACATCTCTTTATTTATGTTTATATATGCATTATATTGCATTCCCACATAAGTCTGAATTAGGTATCAAATGCAATCAAGTCTCCAAACAATGTGTATGTCCTCAATAAGATTTTAAAAAATAAAACCTACTCTATGGGAGTAATATCTCTAGAAACTCATTAATAACGGACAAGTGAGAGACTACAACACCTCATACCACAATAAGAGGATGAAATTTTTTGAGAATGAGTTATAGGAGAAGTATGATGACCTGGAAAGGTTGTAGGATATGAATCGATAGTAGATAATGTGTGAAGAAAGTGAAAAAAATGATGTCTTTCGATTAACTATAGTGCATACGTTTAGGAGGAGTGGGTTCTTGCCCTTGATATAGAAAAAGAGAATCAGTTGCAAACAATAGGATAAGTTGTAGTCAATGAAAATCACAAATAAGAAGAATCATCAGTTCAGTGGGAGAATCCCTTTAGAGGAAAAGAAGTAGGTGTATAGAGTAGGAAAAGTTGCAAAAAAAGGAGAATCATAACTAAGGAAAAACATCAATTTAGGGGGAGCATCCCTTTATAGGAAAAGAAGAAAGTTGCAAACAAAAGGAAAGTTATAAATAAGCATCAATTCAAGGGGAGCATTTCTTTACAAGAAAAAGGAGTTTTTTGTAGGAAAAGAAGATAATTTGTAGATGAAAGGAAGCATAAGCCCAAGGGGGAAATCCAAAAAAGAAGAAGTAAAATGAAGTTCAAGTACATGAAGATGAGTCTTAAGAGAAAATCCATAGAAAAATAAATGTTACATCCAAGACATATGGACAAAAACTTAATAGGGGGAGCCTAGTTGTAGGAAAAGCATAAGTAAGCAATCAAAGGAAGTATTTGTTTTATTGTTGACATATCAAAGAAAGAAATCCTAGCCAAAAGTAAAGAATATATATAGACATAATGAGAGATAGTAGATAGGGGGAGATATTGTAGCTATTGAGAGAACCTGCAGATACATGAAAAGTTACAAAAAACATTAATGGGGGAGTCAAGTTGTAATCAAAGGATATAGATTTTCATATTAATGAAGAATTGTAGATAGTCAAGGAATTACATACAAAGTGAAGAATTTGTATTGATTGTAGAAAATTCCTCTTAGATATATAGAAGGAGTTCCACAATATTTGTAGATAGAATGCATTTCATTATAAAATATTTGATAACAAAAGAATTGCATATAAATAAGTAAATATTAATCGTGGATAGAAAGGGGGATTCTCATTCTCAGCATGTACAAGCACTTGCCATTGATGTCAAAGGGAGATGATAAGGGGAGCTAGGGGGAGCCCCTTAGAATTAAAGTGTAGAGATAAAATTTTGAGCTTAAATGGCAAGGGTTGTCGTCAATGACAAAGGAGGAGATTAACGGAAAATGTGTTTCCATTGATATCAACATACTAAGGGGAGCATAGTTGGATAAGTACATAACAACCTAGATTAGTCCATGCCAAGGGAACTTTGTATAATGTGTTGTCATTGATGTCATAAGAGAAGTACAAAAGGATTGAGGTCATGGGAAAAGGATCGATAAAGGCATGATTAGAGGCGAGCAAGTAGGGTGTGTTTGAATGAACAAGGAAAATCCTCGAATTAACAGTCAACAAAATAGCATATAAATGAACCAACATAACTTGGAGGAGATTAACAATACTTATTTATTTTTGGCGGTCCCAAATTGTTCGATTCTTAACTATGGGGGGTGAATGGGGTGTTTGAAATGGTGTTAGACATTCACTAAATAAAGGACAAGTGATTTGGATGTATGAATGTACTTAGATATTTTGAGGAGTTTTTCCCTATTGAAATGTGTAACTAGGTTCGGTCTTCATAATGTCTTATGTAATCATGATTTTATATATTTGATGTAAATATAAAAAAAAAATTAGTATTATTATTTTGAAGCATGGGTTTCATGCTCATGGTCATTTTATTTGTAGGTCAGGCACCCATTGAGTGCTTCTAGGGCTTTGTCATAAAGTCTAGGATTCAAAGAAGTCATTATTATATGCAAAGAACCTATTGTGCATCTTGTATTATGTAAAATAAATCTATTTGAGTTGTAAATTATGTCAAATATCCCTCGAAGACAAGTCAACCTACACAGTGACAATTCAACCTCGTGAAAGGGTTGTTCACCCTACATGAGGAGCCTATATATAGAGAATCACTCAACCTCATTTGAGATGCATCCAAGAAGTTCATACAGGAACAAGAAAGGTAAGAAATACCTATCAAAGAGAATAAGAAATAAGGGAAGGAAGAACAAATTATTTTAGGGCTAAATCACATTACACATGTGAGTTTAGGGCATCATTTTGACTTTAGCAAGACCAAAACTCCAGAACTGTCAAGAAGCAGAATTTTGGGAGCCAAAGGATCAAGGAAAGGATCCAAATTGCTAAGGAAGTAGAAGAACCTTAAGAGAATGAGAAAAATTCTACCCTAATACATCCCCCTCGTGCAAAATTTTGGGGTATATAGGCAAGACAAAAAGTGCAATACTGAAGTAGTGACCAAGATCTGAAGTAAGGGCTGAAAACTAAAGTTAGGAAGTAAGTTTGACTAGCATTGACTTTGTGAAGAAAAATTCATCAGAAGGAAGCTTGACTTGGTCTTAGGGGGGTCTTGGTTTTGGGTATTAGTTCTTGGAATTCGTCATCTCAAACATTCTATAAAAAGAGAAGAATTCTTATGGGTTTTCCTCTCAAGAGGAGAGGTTTTAGCCCTAACTAGTAGCCTACATTTTGCATCCTCTTATCTCTTTGATATTCATAATTTGGTAGGTGTTTGATGATAAGAACACCATAATAATCAAGTGAAATAAGAAGCTAATATCAAGTACATCAAGTTAATTAAAATAACATCAAAAAAAATTATTGAAGTAAGATAAATCACCTAATCTAGCTACCCCTGGATTTCTCAACATGGTATCAAAGCTAAGGTGACAACATCAAGAAGAAGAGGCATCTTGAATATCATCCAATTTAATAGGGATACATAAGGGTCAAGCACAAGGAAATCATCAAGGAGAAAAAAATGAATCAAGGAGGACTATCCATCACATCACAAGGATCACATCATCACAACTCTTGGAAGAATAAGAAGACCTCGAAGACCTTACCTCCATTCAAGAAGGACTTAACACATTTAAAGCATCTTGAAGTCTCCAAATTCTACATTTTTACATCCAAATGAATCAAGAAGAAGCATTTCAATCATCATCAAATAAATCAAGGTAATCTCCCTCTCATTAAAGAAATGATCCCATCTCAACCATACTTGGAGAAAGAAATCTCTTATCATATAGAAAAAGAAGTATTGTCATCTTTGAAGAAGGAAGATATTAACAAGAAAAAAATCACATTCAAGAAGGTATCTTCAATTGTCAACATCATCAAGAAGTCATCAAGTTGAACATATCATCCTCAAAGGCGAATCTTCACTTGACAAGTAAGTATTTTATATTTTTATGTCTCAATCTAAATGACTTCATTCTATTGGGAACTCGAACTACCTTGCATGGAAGAAGAGAATTGATTTAATTCTCATGGAGAATGAAGTTATTGAATATGTTAAGGGATCAATCACCAAACCATCTCAAGGGAAATATCAAGCACTTTCAAAATACATCAAAGGAGAAATAAGGGCATAAAGGATCCTCATATAGTCAATTAAGGATACTCTCATCCCATATGTAGCAAAGTTAAATATAGTGAAAGGAATCTATGACAAATTGGTGGAGTTTTTTTCTATAAGCACTGCAAGTGAAATCATATCTTTAATAACCAAACTATACAAGATGAAGTTATTAAGGGAAGAAGGGATAGCTTCATATTTCATGAATGTATATGAAATTAAAGACCAACTACAAGAACTTGGAGGAGTAATGTATGCTCGAGAAATGACCACTATTTTGATCAATGCACTACCTGATGAAAGGGGGGATTTTGTATCAAGCATCCATGGGAAGAAGGAAACCACTCCATTCAATAATTTGTGGTCATAATGCAAGATTGAAGAATCCAGATTAAAGGCAAAGAAATATGTTGGGTCAAATGAACAAACTAAAGCATATGTAACATCAGCAAGGAAGAAAGCAAAATTTTGGAAGTTTGAGCCTTGAAAGAAGTTTCAAAAGAGAATCAACATGTAAAATATCCAATGCTATGAATGTAATGAATATGGGAATTTCAAAATAAATTATCCTAAACTCAAGAAGGAAAACAATAAGAGAAAGGAAAAAAATGAAGTGCATGTCATCGAAGAAGTAGAAGAACCTAAAAAGAAGAAATCAAAGGAGGAAGTGAAATATTTTTAGGATGACTAAGATAAACTCTTTCACTCAGTTCTTTTCAGTTTATAAGATAGAAATCATGATGGAAATAATCACAAGTATGATAAGATGCATTGTAGTAGAGATAAAGATGACATCATCATAAAAGCATGACAGGATAGATGAAGCAAAAGTCAGTATGGTTGAAGTAGTCATATTACATGATAAAAAGGAAGTAGCTCACAGTATCTTCATTAGAAACATAGAAATAAAATCGAAGTAAACAATTTATATGGTTGGATAAAGTCATCTAAAAATATAGAAGATAAATAGATCATCATACATCGTCATCATTAAGGAATAAGAATTTTCAGAATGAGGATCATCAAGATCCTCCATTATAATCTTCATTAGAAGGTTCACCTATAATTAGAATAATCAAGTGTCTCGCAAAAAGTCTACATTCCACCTTGTATGGGATCCACTAGTTAGAAGGATAAAGATATGATGACAAATATGTGCAACATGTCAAGTTGGTTGAAGTATTTTCATCTTCGAGAAAGGAAAGGAAGTTGACGGAATGAAGTCTATATGACCAAATGAAGGAAGAGGTATCTATCTCTCTCTTATCTCTCTCTATCCTCTCTCTTTGGTCTCTCGTTCTCTATAGTATGTCATATAATTGCATATCGAATGGTTGAATTCTCTATCACATGAGCATGATGAAAGAAAAAAAAAAAACTTCCATTAAAATGATGCATGAAGGCATGTAGACAATGTGCCTTGAACTCTTCTACATAATTATAAGATGAAATGACCTCATGAATACTATGGGGTGGTTGGAAACTATGGTTTCCATAATGAAGGAACTGTGTATAAACAATCATGAGAAAGCAATATGTGAATAAAGGTGAAAGAAGAGTTCCTGAGAAAATGCATCTATTAAGATAAGGTAAGTGATCAACATCTGATAACTAGAAGGATTAGATATGACATATACATGGAGAAAGATATGAAGACCTTGATATGTTGGAAAAATAAATCCTTGGTAATGTATGTCTTGGAGATGGATTCATACAATATGTGAAGGGATCTTGATGCACGTAGTGGATGTCATGATGAAAGACAATCATAAAAGGGTAACTTTGATTTTATGTTGACTTTGATTTTTGAAAACATTTGGTTGTGTTGAAATAGGGATACTGGAAGAGAGTTGTAGAAGTCACCTACAACTAGTATTCATGAGATTGGATGGGCGATCTAAAAAGTGACATGATTGGGAAGAGGTATGTGTATGAAGGATAACTAGATGTGGACTAGAAGGTCACTCCCCGATGAAGAAAACGATGACATGAATATTGGTTCAACATGATGTTTCATTAAATGGAAGTGATGGAGAAGATGGTTGATGCCCTACAAGAAGAATTATCCATGATGAACAAGTTGAATTTCATGAAATGATGTAGAAAGGAGACCTACAGGCAGTTGATAGTACCATGATCTCCACCAAAGGGAGTTGTTATTGCTTACAAGTCCCTTGTTAAGAGGGAGCTTGGGTATATTCCTTTTATAGGAATAAGTATATACTCCCTGTTTTAGAGGGAGATATAAGCACATCATTCTTATCTTCGTGTTATGAAGAAATAATGGAGGATTGGTAAGCATTTGAGACTAATTCAGATACTCTTTGAGGATGAGGTAGGGCATCCAATAGGTAAGAGTAGTCAAAGAGGAAATTCCATGAAGATGTGTTAATCCAAGGTGGGAATGGTCCTATAAGGATATACCTTGTGAACATCCAGATGGGGTATGTGCCTTGAGAGATAATGATGAATGTTTCTATTAATCATTGTCTCCCCAGCATTGTGCTCTTTCTTGTGGAGAGATAGAGTTGTTAGTCAAGGAATTTCTATATGAGAATGCTAGTTGATATGATGAGATGCATTGATATAAGCTTAATAAAAGCTTATGATATGGCTTAACAATTTTACTCTTCTTATGAGAATTCTTCAGTATGAGAATGTTCAAGTACCTTGTATGGATTATGAATACCTCTCTAGTTAAGAGGCAATGTTGAAATGTGTAACTAGGTTTGGTCTTCATAATGTCTAATGTAATCATGATTTTATGTATTTGATGTAAAGAGAAAAAAAAAATATTATTTTTATTTTGAAGTATAAGTTGCATGCTCAAGGTCATTTTATTTGTAGGTCAAATACACATTGAGTGCTTCTAGGGAATTGTCATAAAGTATAGGAGTCAAAGAAGTCATTGTCATATATAAAGACCCTATTGGGCATCTTATATTATGTAAAGGAAATTTTTTGAGTTATAAAGTATGTCAAATATCCCTCCAAGAAGATTCGGCCTACACAGTGACAAGTCAACCTCATGAAAGGGTTGTTTGACCTACATGAGGAGCCTATATATAGAGAAGAACTCGACCTCATTTGAGATCCATCCAAGAATTTCATATAGGGACAAGAAAGGAAAGAAATAACTAACTAAGAGAAGAAGAAACCAAGGAAGGAAAAACGAAGTTTTGGAGGATTTTTTTAATTTTTTTTATGAATGAATCACTCATATGTGTGAGTTTAGGACATCACTATGACTATAGCAAGACCGAAACTTCAAAACTGTCAAGAAGCATAATTTTGGGAGCCAGAGGATTAAGGAAAGGAGTCGAATTGCTAAGGAAGTAGAAGCACCTCAAGCGAAGGAGAAAAAATCTACCCTAAGACATCCCACACATGTGAAATTGTAGGAGTTATAGGCATGTAAAAAAGTGCAGTACTGAAGAAGTCACTGAAATCTAACTAAGGGCAGAAAACTGAAGTTGCAAAGCAAATTTGACTAACATTGACTGTGTGAAGAAAATATCATCATAAGGAGGCTTTACTTGATCTTGGAGGGGTGTTGGTTTTTTGGTCTTAGGTCTTGGAATTCATCATTTGAGCATTCTATAAGAAAAGAAGAATTCTTGTGGGTTTTCCTCTCAAGAGGATAGGTGTTGGCCCTGGCTAGCAGCCTACATTTGTTTTCCTCTTGTCTCCTTGATCTTCATATTTTGGTATTTGTTTGATTATAAGAACACAATAATAATAAGTTGAAATAAGAAGCTAATATGAAGTACATCAAGTAAAAGAACATCACAGCAGTTATCAAAGTAAGAGAAATCACCTAAGCTATTTGCCCCCTAGATTTCTCAACACTCCCATTTTTATCTATATTGGAGTTGTGCTTCATGCTCAAGTTTTTTTAAATGGTGTGTAATTTTGATGTTTATGTATTTATATTACAACATTTGGTATTATATCATATAAACCTAAGGTTTTACTACTTCAAATAGGTCAACTTAGAATTTTCACTATAATTTTTTTCTAGGAGGTTTTATACATGGTGGAAATAAAATAATATTTAATAGAAATAAGAGAGAATATATGGTTTACATTTCAAATCTTGGTTCACTATACTTTTGAATATATGATTTAAGGAATTTAGAGTTCATGAATTCTCTTTTAATCATTTTCAAATAGGCCAGTTTTGCATTTTTTCTAAACTTTTCATCTGAGAGGCTTTAGAAGGTTAAACTTGGAAAATATTGAGGAGAAATCATTACAAAATAATGGTTCAAATTTCAGAACTTAGTTTGATATACTTTCTTAGATATGCACTAAGGAATTTAGGGTTCTTGAATGCTCTTCAATTCAATTTCAAGTAGCTCAGTTAAGAACTTTCACTATAACTTTTCTTTTTTACAATGTTTTGTATGGTAAAAATAGACAATATTGAGGGGAGATACTACTGAACATCTCTTTCAAATTTTAGATATTTTTTCTATGATTTTGGAGATATTCTTTTTAAATGTTCTCAAAATTAGTTTCAAATGAATGAGTTTGAAATTTTCACTATAATTTTTTTCCCTTGGAGTTTCAAATGGAAAAACTTGGACCATATTTAAGAGAGATTGTAGGAAACATCTGGTTAAAATTTTATATTATAGTCACTATATTTTCAAAGGTACTCTGTAGAAGTTAGGGTTTTTGAAGGATCCTAAAATTAATTTTAGATAGGTCAACTTTATATTTTTATTATAACTACTTTTTTGGGACTTTTCATATTCTAAAATATTTAGGGATCTCGGGAGACATAGAATTACATTAGGTACAAATTTCATAATTATATTTGAATAATTGGACATATAGCATCTTATACAAGTTTTCTCATGGGAAAATGCCAAAAATCAACAAGTTTTGGGAAATTTACCATAGATTTCACTTGAAACATCAAAATTTGCTCAAATATGTGGAATGACAAATTATCATGTATTTTAATTAGGATGACCAATCGAGGTGGTTCAAAAGGAATTTGGAGGTGAAACATAAAAGATCATATTGGTAAAATGGTAATAATCATATGAGATCATTACTGCTAACATATTGAGGTTATAATTTGAGGGTATGGTGTACACCTCATATAGGAATCAATGGTAGTAACAAGATTTACAAAAGATGAAGATAAATATGAACTCAATCATATGGAATGGTTGAGAACAACAAACAAACATAGTTTAGAACTTGTTTTCGCAAGTTTTTCTTTTAGGGATAAATATTTCAAGTGCTAGAATGGCTTTGATGAAGATACTAAATTCCACATTACATGGGAAAATTTTGAGAAATTGCTCTCAAAAAAAGGATCAAGGGCTCACAAAAGAAAACAATGAATAAAATTCAAGATGAATTAAAATAAGAAAAAGAAGAGATCAAGAAGAAGAGTGATGGGTTATTTAAGATACAAACGTTAATGAAGCACTCATTAAAAAGATTGAACAAGGAAAATAAGGAAACAATAGCAAAGAAAATTGGAAAGAGGATGATTCAAAGGATGCATTGTAAAAAAATATGAAGAAACATGTATATTATGAAACCATAATAGAAACTGCTAGATGAAATCAAGGGATTCAAAGAAGAAAAGAAACATTGTCAAAGTGAAGAAGAAGCAAGGATCTTAGATGAAGAAACTACCAAAATACTTGAAAAGAAAAATAGCAAGAAGATTGAAGAATCCTTAGATGTGAATAAGCTAAAATAAAAATGCATTTCATAATTGAAGAAGGATGTAAAAAATTGATAAATTTAATCACAGTGCAACTTTCGAAGGAGAAACAAGAGAAGATTCAAGAGGGTCACCAAAAAAGATACTTGAAGAAGTTGAAATCCATCTAAAGGATGGTCATGCAAAATATGATGGTATTATCTCCAAGGCTAGAGAAGTCAAATATGAAGCAAAGAGGATAGAGGACATCATTATCTATGAAAAGAAGATAGATGAAAAATTTATCATGCAAAGTGAAGGAAAGAAATCAAATGTGTAATGTTCCTCCTAAATTATTTTGGAACAAGATTTATTTCTACATTTTGGGGCCAATTTTGGAGGAGATGGGGCTCATTCAATTCTATTAGGAGACTTAGGAGTTAGAAGTAAGTTTTTTTGGTTTTGTTCACACAAGGAAAATAAGTACTTCCTAAGCTAATGGTTTGAATTGCGTGAGAGAGAAAATCGAAGGCTTAGTGAGGGACCCACGAAGGAGGGAAAATGGAGGGGAAAAGGATCCATGAAATCTATTAAAGAAAGGCGACACTCCTCATTTCATCATTCTTGGCTTATTGAATTTGATTCTGTTGTTGGACCTGTTTAGCTGAGTTACTTGTTGTTTAGCAAGAGTTTTCCAAGTGGATAACTCACCCTTTCTATGGAGGACTCTGAGTGCCACCCTAGAGAGGTTCATCTAATTATCGTTCAGAGGATATTTGTAGAGATATTTCCAGCATTTGTGTTCAGTTCGACCCAACAATGCATATTTCTCGAGGACACAATAGTGTATCTAGTGTAGCAATTGCAACATTCTTCCAGAGGGCTATTTCTTGCCGAAAGAAATAAGGGAAGTATTGGTGGAGTTGATTTATACCTTTCAGATGTTTTTAAGAAGGATTTTGCTAGTGTATTGGCAGGCAGTGCGCTTTAGTAGATTTGGAGGGCGTAGGGTCTTTGGGGGTCGATTTGGGAAGGTCAAAAATAGGCCAAAATATTTATGGGTTTTTCTAGGTTTTTGACAAGGACCTCAAATATAAATTTGCAAAAAAAATTGAGCACTAGAGGTGGGATTTTCGGTTGTATCTTTGCAGGAAACAATGTAGAATTACTAAGGACTATGCAGTGCCTTTTGGGGGTCGATTTTGGGAGGTCAAAATCAAACCAAACAATTTCTGGGTTTTTGTGGGTTTTGTGAGAGGATTCCATGGCAAATATCATATATTTGCGGGCAATATTTCAGCTGAAATCCTAATTCTTATAATAGAGTGATTTGCTAGTTAGTTGGGGAATTTGCACCATTTCGTAGGTTTGACTTTGGCTTGGAGATAGGCCAATTCCTTTTTGGGTTTGTGGTGGAGAGCTCAAGGTTAGATTGGCAGAATTTTCTGAGCACTTTTGGAGGCTCAAACAGGGGTTTGTTCCAGCCAACTGTTGTTGAATTTCTAGGACTAGTGCAGAACATTGAGGAGAAGTCTTTCCTTTGCATATGGGTAGCATTTTTCTCACTTGGGATTGTCTAGATTGCTTTGGCAAGCCATGTGCACAGATTCCATGAATTGTACTCTCCTTTGATAATAAAATGGCTTAGTTTGACGCAGTTCTAATGCAATTTTATGGGTGTTTAATTATTGTCTGAATTTTTTTGTGTCATACGTGTATTTTTTCTTGTTTAGAATTGTTATTTCATTTTTGGGATATTACAGTGGTATCATAGCATGATCTTGGCCCATCTATGGTAACCAGTAAGATCATGGGAGATTTGGGCATGTATGCCCCGTGACAGGTTACACCGTACACCACCCATGGCTCAAGGGAGATTCAGTATGCAAGAATTGTGGGGTAGAATCCGCTGCAATGATGAGAGGTTGGCTCAGTTGAGGAAGGTGTCAGACCATATCCATCCTTGTCCTTACAACAAAGGAACTAGAGGTACACAAGCCATGAGGGTACAACCATCTACACTATGTGTGGAAAGCCAACAGAATCATGGCACCAGATCTCCTAAAAAGGAGTAGGTAGGCCAGAGACAGTTAGAGGATGAGTCAAGGAGACGATTTTATTGATGGAGACATGGTTTTAGACATCACGGGCCTGAGGAGGAGATTGAGCATGAGGCAGAGTACATACGAGAGTGTGAGGAGCACATTAGTATACCTAATGTGGCACATGAATCACCATTGTTGGAGGCCTCTTTGATAGCACCAGTTGGCACCTTGGGGGAGAGTGTAGAGCATATACCCATAGGGTCATCCATTGATGAGGTGTCAGGAGACACAAAAATGTGCACTGTTGAGAAGGTGACATCTTTTGTTGAGGTATCTGGGGTCGTGACCGAGTTTTCAGGTGATAACAGCGAATGACAAGACGATGAGGTGTTGAAAGACATCACCACCCTTGATGAGGAGTTGATAGGTACAGAGGCACCAACATCTACGACAAAGTTGTGGGATGACAATCACCTATAACAACATGGAGAGCACATAGAGGGGCGTGAGCTAGTCATGGAGGGATAGTTCATGAATCATGTTGAGCCCATGGTGGATGAGGACGAGTAGTCTTCTTTGGGGCCAACCACTAACTTAGAGCTAATAGATGCACAGACCATCAACAAAGTTGCAGTACTTCCAAATAATAGCTCTCTCTGGGCTTATATAGATGGGGCTTGCAACATTGTTATACTACCTTTACACTATGGAGAGAGAGATGCAAAGACTCCCCGACAAATTTTGTGTTGACCAGGATGGTGAGTTGAGGTGACATGAGTTGTGTTGGGTGAAATACTCACAGGATGGAGGGCTTGTTCTATGTGCTATAGTTTGTGCATTCAATCCCTCTCTTTGGGTTGGATGGCGAGAGTCTCTAAGTTGGTACCCAGTGGAGTGGGCTAAACTCATCGATATGGTCATAGTCCAGAGTAAAGCTCAGTGGGAGCTCTTAGACATCGAGGGTGTTGGAGGCCCAAGTTGGTGTTGGAATCTAGGCAGGGCTTCTTATCCGATATCAAACACGTGGGATAGCTATGACATTGATGAGGTAGTCAATCTTGTGCCTGAACACATGCATTCCTTAGGGGAATTCTAGTTGATGCTAGTGGCCAAGTGGTTTGTGAGTAGACTCCATAGGTTGTTTTGGCATGTTAGTTGCGCATGGGGGCGCGGGATGATTAGAATTCTCTGGTAGGAGATGGTTGAAGGAGGTTGCATGGGTAGGTCACCGAACCAGATATTGTATGGAGATGATGTTCTCCCATTGAGTTTTAGGACTCAGGGGTCATAGAGGATTGATACAACAGAGATATCCCCTCTAGCAAGAGTGGAGTTAGGGTGCTTAGGTCTACCAAGATGGACGAGGGCACATGATGTGTGTCATGGTGGGGTCAGTATCAGAGTGGCAAACACATTGGCACATGCGGGATACCATATGTTATAGGGCGGTATGATGTAGGGAGTGGTACATAAGACTGCATAGAGTCAGGTCCTAGCGTCTAGTGTTATATAGAGGGATATGGTATGATGCATACAGACCCAATTCTAGGCCATAAAACCCAGTGGTGTGCAAGCCTATGCAGCGAGGAGCAGCGGCCCATAGAGGAGCATGGAGATACATTAGGGTATACCACAACATGTCGGTTTACACTATGGGGTAGGAGGAGTGAGGTGCATTGCATTAAGGATGTGCCGGGAATGACAGGAACAATGACACAGGCAGGACACAGGATGGTACAAGATGGTATAGTTGTAGTCAGGGGTATTTAGTGGTGTATAGGGACAGGTTGCAACATACAGTAGCATGTTAAGGAGTGTGGTGGTACTTGGTGGTATGCAGTGACACATGATGCGACACAACGGGCTCTTGAAGCATTGACTCCAAGGATACTTATGGACAAGGATAGTAGGTGTACCATTGGATGCAACTCACCTAGGATTGATGAGGACATTGTTGAGCATCTGGGGACACCATGTTTAGTGAAGGCAGGGCCTCGGGGGAGTTATCAACATATTCGAGGCAGAGAGAGGGTCGTCTATAGGATTACTATTGAGCATTTTGGCAGACTCTTGATCATACTCCTTGGGACATACCCACCCATCATCCTACAGTGTTGCTTACAGTCACAGAGAGTTTGGTTGTTTCCCTTTTACACTCTCCATTCACGTAGCAGGGCATGGGAGACTCACCCTAGGAGGTTGGATGAGACATCGTGTGTCATGGGATGAGAGGAGACTCTGCAGTTGACACACTTGGTAGGTGCATGAGTTGATAGCTACAGGCTTAGGGATGGCACGGTTGTTTGTCGAGGTAGCATATGTTCCACCCCTATGCTCACACTTGGGGAGGTGACTAAGAGGGAGTTACACGGTGCTTTTTCAATTGGACAACTTGAGGCGTTAGGTAAGTATGAGGTGCGTAGGATGGTAGTCCTTGTTGGGAGGATGATGTCTATGCTTCTGTTAGTACCCGGGCACATCATCAATAGTTGGGATAGAAGATCTCATTGTGTGATTTTGCAGACACAAAGCAACTGGATATTTGTAGCACAAGTTCTTGATGCTCGGTGCCTACCTATTGGATACCTACAGGAGGTAGAAATGGGGCACAGTGGGGTCCCAACAGCTAGAAACATATCACAGCTACAGACAAAGAGGATTGGGGGTTGTGGACCTCTAGTATGATTATGGGATCCAAGGATCCAGTGGATTGGTGGGATACTCCACTCCTTAGTGAGCATGGTCAGGATAACAAGTAGATTGATTCATTCATAGGTAGACACATTGGGGATCACCGAATCCCTCACCATAGGACAAGGAAAATTGTTGCTTAGGATTTAGGCTAGTTGTTGGCTTATGGGGGCCTCACCCAGGTTCAGCGTTAGTTAGCCAAAAAAATCCCTACACTATTAGCCCTTTTGACATTATCCCGCAAAGCGCAGACTGAAGTCTCACCTGAAGCAGTACGGGGGGATGTTGGAACCAAGTTTCTGCACCCTTGAGATGGTTGTGATGTCGGTTTGGTCCAACTATACCTGCCTTTGTGCAGGTTGCTTCGCGTTCTATTCCACCCTTCAATACCTTCACAAAGTGTTACAATCGGCTTCCACGCAGCGCTAACCAGGGGCTAAGAAGCTTTTGCACTGCTAGGGCAACGAACTGTGATATTTCCTTAAACTACGCTAAGTATCTTACTTATCTTATTAACAGATATTAGTTAACTTTGTGAAAACATATGTTCTTACTTACGTTCACTTAACCAATACAGTTATACACATTCACGCATCATATAAGCATTAGAAATGAAATTGATGTCAAATATATCAGATGCATAAACAGGAAATAAATACGCCAAATGATAGAAAACTTCTCTTTATTAATGATTCCCGATGGTTACAGAGTTGACTCGTCCTGTGCACTTAGCTGCAGGGGTCCACGCACTTAGCTACGGACTACTAGGCCTCTGTGCACTCAGCTGCAGAGCCTCTACCTACACTACGACCCGAAACTTAGATTTACACTTCAAAGCTATCTTGCATACATCTTCATTACTTTGACATTGTCTCCTCATTGATTTTTATCTACTTAGATCTTAGCTCTATTTATACAATTCCATGGTCCGCGGACCACAGGTAGATCTTCTACAGCCAACATTACATTATCAAAATAAGGGCAGACAACCATATGAATCTTTAACAACTACGCACTCCACGCCCACAAAATGCAGAGTCTTTACATTGGAATTACAAAATTGGACCCAAATCTGGGCTCGAAGCCCCAAAACTAGCCTTAGGCGATCCCACGCCCAACAGGCCCCCAACGCAAACATCATGACTCACCCTTGAGTCACTCTGTAGGTGCACAGATCTTAGTTCAAAGACCTCCCAACTTTGTTTGGATCGCTTGAGCGGCTACCTGCTGGATGATCTGAAATCACTCATGAATGATCTCAGTTAATTAATGAAGGTATTGCAGACTTATGTGCTAGGGGGTGTCTATGTTATTTTATGCAACAGATCGATAAGATTGTGAAATACACAGACACTGAAATAGTAAGAGAGCATAGTAGCAAACACAACAAGCTTAATAAGGAGTTCACCCAATCCTCTTAGGCTACGTCTCCTGGTCCAGCCTTCAGTGGTGGCCTTTCTATTGTGTCTTAAAAAGCATAGTTTTACAACAGTAAGCTCAAATTGAGTCTCACTTAATAGATAATGATCAGTAGGACTGTACTTGGATCCCCCAAGTCTCTAGAGTACACAGACTCCCCTTACTGAAACTCGACCTCAACTGGTCTCAGTGGTATGAGTCCAATTTGGTACTCAATACCAGACAGGTATACACAAACGAGTTGCTTGAACCTCTTAAGCCTTCTCTAGAGTTCACAGACTCTCAGACTCTCTCTGTCTTTGTCTGCTCGATGCTGCCTTTGCTCTGCAGGTCAGCTCGGCTTCTCTGTCTCTGCAATTTTTTCTTCTCTCTCTCTCTCTCTCTCTCTTTGCTCTCTATTTCTGCTTCTCCCTTGCTTTCTCTGTCTGTTCGTGGCTTAAAGCCAATCTTCTCCCTGACTGTTCATTTCCACTTCCCAACTCTCTAGATATCCTACCTCTGTCCGTTGGAATTCCCCTACTCTACGTCATCATCACTGTAATGCTTCACAGAGAGGTGGCCACCTATTTCCTCACAAACTGAGTGTCAATTCTCTTTGAACGGTCATTATTTCCGTTGCTCCAAGTTTTCCTGCAAAACTGATTCCTCTGTTAACTCATCGGTCATGCCAGATCTCAAATTTTATATGACTCAACCTATTTTCCTATCGAATCTAATCACCCATCGGATTGCTTCTCTGCTATTGATCTAGGGCCTCCTGATCCTATGGTCTCCATCCATATCGCACGGGTAAGTAGCATGACCTTTACTCGCACGATGTGAGTGGTTTTCTCTCTCATCTACTAGATGTGTGTCACCTAGTGTGAGGCATCAGGTGGGACTCGGTCAAACCCGCTTATCACCTAAGGTCCTTCTGATATCCTACCGGTTTTAGCGCAGGGCCGACCTTCCGATGGAATCAGCGATTTTCATATAGTTTTATGCTTTTCCTCGTGACCAAGCACTCAAGGCTTTGCTTCACTGAAGGGGACACCTTGCAATACGTGATTAGCTCTTTAGCGCTAATCGCGTATTAGAAACTACCTCTGTTTTTGGATTTGACCTCCCGTTTGCAAATTGCGCTAATCGCGTATTAGAAACTACCTCTGTTTTTGGATTTGACCTCCCGTTTGCCAATTTGCACCAGCGCGCAGTTACCATGAGCCAACAGTCTGCACGTTTTGACCGAGGGTCCTCATTGCTCTGTGCTAACCACAAATTGCCATTGTTCAAAGGTTACTTTTGATAAGCTCGATATCCATAGCACTTTGAAACTTTTGTTATGAGTTTTACAAAGTTCAAGAAACTGTAAGAGTGTTTGAGGATCCAATTTGGATCACGACCTTCCCACTGAAAAAGCTTTTGGACCACCAAAATTTGGTTTTCAAGCATCGACTAAGTGAGGGTATAGTTGTCTCACTTATCTAATCTCTATCCATTTTTCATTGCTTGGCTTTGAACCCTTGAGTCCAATCCTGAGGTACTCAACATCTCCCCTGCGCGTCGTCCTCACCTTCCTATCCAAAACTGTGTCTTCCTGCAATTCATTGAGATATTCAGGTAACAGATCATCAATAGAAGGCAATTGACTCCGCTCTTTGAGATCTTCAATTAATGAAGGTTCAAATAATCTCAAGTTGTCTGCATTAATGACTGAGTAGATGTGCATGTAAGCTGGTAAATCAAGGCAAAAAGCATTCTCACCAATTTTTTCAAGTATCTTAAAAGGTCCATACCTTATTGGCTTTAGCTTTTTACCTTCACCTTGCATTCTGTCTTTGCTAATATATAGCCAGACTTGATCACCAACTTGGAAACTATGCTCCATCCGATGCTTGTCATGCCTTGCCTTGTATTTGGCTTGGCTCTTTTCCAGTTGTTCTTGTACTGCTTGGTGAATCTCTTGGATTTTTTCAATGAACTTGGTTGCCTTGTCCACATCACTGTGTTCATCAATTGCTATGTCTTTACCAAAGACAAAATCCAAGGGAGACCTTGGTGTGAAACCAAAACAGGTCTCAAAAGGAGATCTCTATGTAGAAGAATGATTTGCTCGATTGTAAGCATGCTGCACATAATACAAATGTTCATCCCAAAGTTTGGGATGGATTGTTGCAATAACCTCCAAGCAACTAGATCACTGTCATGTTGACCACTTCTATCTAGCCATATATTTTTGGATGAAAGGTTATGCTTTTCTTCAGTTTGGTGTCCATCATTTCCCACAGACTCGACTAATACTTCCAAACAAATCGGGTGTCTCGATCAGATACATAGGAAGTGGGTAATCCAAAATGAACCCATACATGCTGAAAGAACAACTTTGCAGTTTGTTCAGCTATAATCTGTTTATTACAAGGCATCAAAATACACATTTTTCTCAACCTATCCACAACAACATATAAATAGTCATGACCTTTCCTAGATTTAGGCAGTCCTCCAACAAAGTCCATGGAAACACTTTCCCAAGGATGAGAAGGAACTGATAGTGGAGTGTACAAGCCTAGTTTTCTATTGCTAGGCTTGCTTTTAGCACACATGGTACACCCACTTACATATCTAGAAACTGTCTCATTCATTTTTGGCCAATAACAAAATATTTGTAGCTATGCAACCGTTTTACTTACACCAAAGTGACTTGATATTAGAGAAGTGTGTGCTTCTTGAATTATCTTTGCTCTTTCAGTTTGTGGAACGCATAGCTTCCCACAATGATATAAGAGTTGGTCCTTAATGTGATAATCCAATTCTTCTACTCGTTTGCCTTGACTTAAAGTTGCATATACATCTTTAAAATCTATATCTTGAGCATATTGTTCAATGTAGTTCTCATGAAATACTGAGTTATGCTTAAGTATAGTAGATGCATTTATAATTGGTCTAGATAACATATCTGCAACTTTATTGTGTATGCCATTTTTATATCTAATGACTAAATGAAATTGTTGTAGAAAACCCATCCATCTATAGTGCCTTGATTGCTGCAACTTAGTTTTGGAGTGTAGATATTGAAGTGGTTGATGATCAGTATGTATAAATGTCTCTTTTCCCATTAAGTAATGCTTCCACTTTTTCACACTTTGTACTAATGCATACAATTCTTTATCATATGTGGGATAGTTAACTACTGAAAAATTAAATGTCTCAGAATGATAACATATGGGTTTACCTTGTTGTATCAACACTACTCCCATGGCATAGTCACTAGCATCCATTTGGATCTCAAATGG
>APFE030921115.1:108418-124765 GCA_000404065.3 Pinus taeda
AAAGTAGCAGGAGCATTAGTTAAGCCAAAAGGCATAACCAACCACTCATACAATCCCTGCTTTGTTTTGAAAGTAGTCTTCCATGCATCTTGTTCTGCAAATCTGACCTGATGATATCCACTATGCAAGTCTAACTTGGAAAATTAAACAGCTTCTTTCAATTGATCTAATAGATCATCTATGCGAGGAAGGGGATAACAATTTTTTATTTTTATCTTATTCAGTGCTCGGTAATCAATGCACATTCTCCACAAGCCATCTTTCTTTCTCACCAAGACAATTGGAGACCCACATGGTGATGTGCTAGGTCTGATGAACCCCTTCTCGAACAACTCCTACACCTGTTTCTTGATTTTTGCATTCTCTAAAGTGGACAACCTGTACATTCCAATGTTAAGCAATGGAGCATCTTGCTGCAAATTAATATCATGCACTATTTCCTTTTTGTGTGGCAGACCTTTAGGTTCTTGAAACAAGATATCATATTTGGAAATAACTTTTTCTAAATCAGCTTGCTATTTAGCATGACAGCCCTCAAATACATTGGTTTTATCAGGTTTCTTTTCCTTTACAACCATCAGTAAAAATTGTTTGCATGAATTTACAATTCGTTTCATCTGCCCTGAGTTTATGAGAGTATAATTATTCTTGAGCTTAAGAGCCCTTACAAAGCATTCGATTCCATCTTTAACGAGTAGATAATTGTTCTCAGCTCTATAGAAAATAGTTTTTCTATTATACAAGTAAGGACTCCCTAAAACAATTCCACATATATCCAAAGGAACTATATCTAACTCAACCTCATCTACAAATGTTGACCCAAAAGAAAACTTAAGTTTACATTGTCTAGTCACTTACAGTTGTGCTTTATCACTTAACCGACCTAATGGGTATGGTTTCTTGTGAGGTGTAATCAATAATCCCAACTTCTTTACAATTGATTCAAAAATTAAATTTACTTGTGAGCAACTATCAAACAAAGTATCAATCTTTTGATGCTTGGAAATAACTCGAATATGGAAAAGCTCATGTCATTTTCTCTCATTTTCTTCATTATTAGTAGATTGTGCAGAATTACTAGTAGATGCTTCAGAATTTTTACCTTTTATAATTGTGGATACAATGGTTGTTTCATCTCTTGAGTCTGACCCCAAATCTTTCTGAAGAGTTGTAGTAGTCTTCTTCTTGCCCTCGAACTTCTCAGGTCTTAGCTCCGAATGCATAATCCAACAATGCTCATCATCATGCCCATCCTTCTTACAGTGAGTGCATGAAGACTTGCTTTTTTGTGCAGTGTTGGTCTTCCTCTTTTTCCATTTTTGTTTTCTTTTCTCCTTATTCTTGCTTGCAATGGGCTTAGATGATCCTCCAACTTCTGGGTTCCCATTCTTTCCTCTAACTTCTAGATGCATAGCTTGAACAGATACCTCATCTATACTAGTGAGATTAAACATGAGGATAGTGTGCCTCATGTAGCTATGTAGACCACCTATGTACTTCAACCAAGTCTCAGGTTAGTCTAATGAAATTCCTAGAATCAAAGCTTTTTTCCTAAATTCTTGGATGTAACCTTGTACACTTTTCCCTTTCAATTTGCAAAGAGTTTGCCAGCTCATCATGGCTTGCTGCATGTAAGCTAGTGGATAGAATTGCTTTTTGATTGCAGAAACAAATTCACTCTAGACAGAAAGAATCTTACCACGTTTCTTCATTTCAGCTTGTGTCATGCCTTCCCACCATACCAAGGCAGTGCCTCCAAGGTGTAGGCTGGCCAGCTGAATCTTACTCTTGTCTGAGTCAATACTTTGCACTCTACAATAAACATTAATTTGTTTGATCCAATTATCCAGCTTCTTTGCATTCAACTCTCCATCATATATTTGTAAATCAAATTTAACATCTAATTTAATCAAAGATGTCTTCTTTTTATGTTCAGGGCTATTAGGAGGTGTGAGAAAGTTTTCTTCTTTCCCTTTTCCTTTTGAGTGGTCATGGAGGAAAGATTCTTCTTCTCCTTTTTCTTTGGAGTGTGATGAATCTTCATCTTTATGTTTCTTAAACTCCCTATACATCTCCTCTACCATGGACCTCATGGCAAAGAAGCTATCTATGAATTGGGGGTCTGGTCCCAAGGGAATCTCTTCTGACATTTTCTTCTTAGGACAGACTCTTCCAATTTCTGGGTTATTTTGACCAACTCTCCTTCTCCTAATTTAAGCTTTGATCTAGTTAGCAGTCAACAACAAAATCCAACACAAGCTTGTCCAACCTTAAAAAACCTAGAGCTCTGATACCACTTGATCTGAAATCACTCGTGAATAATCTCAGTTAATTAATGAAGGTATTACAGACTTATGTGCTAGGGGGTGTCTATGTTATTTTATGCAATGGATCTATAAGATTGTGAAATACACAAACACTCAAATAGTAAGAGAACACAGTAGCAAACACATAAAACACAACAAGCTTAATAAGCAGTTCACCCAATCCTCCTCGGCTACGTCTCCTAGTCTAGCCTTCAGTGGTGGCCTTTCTATTGTGTCTTAAAAAGTAGAGTTTTACAACAGTGAGCTCAAATTGAGTCTTAGTTAATCGATAATGATTAGTAGGACTGTACTTGCATCCCCCAAGTCTCTAGAGTACACAGACTCCCCTTACTGAAACTCAACCTCAACTAGGCTCAGTGGTATGAGTCCAATTTGGTACTCAATATCTGACAGGTTTACACAAAGGAGTTTCTTGAACCTCTCAAGCCTTCTTTGGAGTTCACAGACTCCTGGACTCTCTGTGTCTCTGTCTGCTAGATGTTGCCTTTGCTCTGCAGGTCAGCTTGGATTCTCCGTTCTCTGCAATTTTTGCTTCTCTCTCTCTTTGCTCTATTTTTCTGCTTCTCCCCTGCTTTCTCTGTCTGTTCATGGCTTAAAGCCAATCTGCTCCCTAGCTATTCATTCCACTTCCTGGCTCTCTAGATCTTCTACCTCTGTCCGCTAGAATTCCCCTGCTCTACGTCATCATCACTGTAACGCTTCACATAGAGGTGGCCACCTATTTCCTCATGAACTGAGTGTCAGTTCTCTTTGAATGGTCATTATTTCCATTGCTCCAAGATTGCCGTGAAACGGATTCCTCTGCCAACTCATCGGTCATGCTGGATCTCAAATCTTATATGACTCAACTTACTTTCCTGTCGAATCCGGTCACCCATTGGATTGCTTCTCTGTCGTTGATCTGGGGCCTCTAGATCCTATGGTCTCCATCCATATCGTGCGGGTAAGTAGAATGACCTTTACTCACATGATGTGAGCAGTTTTGTCTCTCATCCACTCGACGCGTGTCAACTAGTGTAAGGCATTGGGCGGGACTCGGTCGAACCCGCTTACCACTTGAGGTCCTTCCGATATCCTGTCAATTTTAGCGCGGGGCCCGCCTTCCGACAGAATCAGCGATTTCCGTACGGTTTTATGCTTTTCCTCATGACCAAACGCTCGGGGCTTTCCTTCACTGAGGGGGATGCCCTGCGATACGCGATTAGGCACTAATCGCGTATCAAAAACTGCCTCTGTTTTTGGATTTGACCTCCCATTTGCCAATTTCTGCCAGCACGCAGTTACCATGGGCCAAGAGTCTATGCGCTTTGACCAAGGGTCCTCATTGCTCTATGCTAACCACAAATTGCCATTATTCAAAGGTTACTTCTGATAAGCTCAATATCCATAGCACTTTGAAACTTTTTTTATGAGTTTTAAAGAGTTTAGGAAACCGTAAGAGTGTTTGAGGATCCAATTCAGATCACTAGACTTCCTCCACGCATTGTTTGGTGATTGTTGTTATTGAACTACTGCCGTAAATCCTCTCCTGATTTGCTTGCCGTTGCCCGAGCTTTGCTTCAATGGAGGTTGTAATTATATACACCTCATTGATCCATGGTTGTAGGCACGCTTTCAAGACTGCCTCTTTATGCTGAGCGGCATCCACCTGTTCCTTGAGAGCCTTCACATGCTGCATCCGTACAAGCCTTTGTGTAAGCGCAACCATTTGTGTGGTCCCTTTTACCTCATCGTATTTCTGTTGCAGTTCATGCGCCTCTATCTCTAGGTGCTCTATGTTCGGCTCCTTCTGCAGGGTTGTTAGGACCTCGAATGACTGTTCGAACAACTTCATGCAGTCTATCACTCCACTGTCAACTACCGCAATTGTTTTTATAACCGCGGTGGTACGTTGTTCCTTAACCTCCGGTGGAGTTAAAGGCTAAGCCTTCAACTGTAGTTTTGTGATCTGCATGTTTAGCTCCAGCTAAACCCTGGACATCTATGTTCTTACATAGCGCACCCATGTAGCTAATTTACGGACGCATGCCTCCACCAGTTCTTTTGCTCGAATGGCCAAATCCAAGACCTTCTAGCAGGATTTCTCCACAACCTGCATTATCTGTTTGTTCTGCTCCACTGCCTCATTGCGCTGCAAGCTCAACTGCTCAATGTTGATGCGTTTCTTGCTCATTACATGTATAACGCGACTCTCCCTAGCCCGAAGTTCTGCAGTGACTCCATCTTGTAAGAGGTAGAGCGTCTCCCAAGGGAGCGCGATCATGTTCAACCCTACCCCTTTCAAACTGCTCACCATGGGTCTGTCAGCTTCCTTTTCTATAGTAAGTGCCCCCTCCCATAGCACTATCGTATTGGTCACCCTGGCATGCAACATTTCCTCGAAAGCTAAAGTGCTGACTGTGAGGCTAGTGGACACTGTGCCAACCTGTGGAGTGTGCATCTGCAATTCCTGTATTTCTGTTCGAAGAGCCCCAAATGCCAACTATTGTTGTTCCTCAAACTGCTGGAGGGCCTCGGCAATGACATCCCTCACCATTTTGCCGATATCATGCAAATCCCCCTTGGTGAGGCTAATTGGGTCGAACGATGTCTTTGATGCCTTTATTTTCTTTCGCAACACTATCTGCTCTTCATCCATTATTTTCTGCTTCTTTGCCAACTTCGCAGCATAACGCGCTGCCTAAAACTTAGCCGCTGCTTCTTCTTTCATTCGCTTTTCTACCAACTGCGCCATCTAAAGTTTTGTCTCTTCCTTCTTGTGCTGCATGATAGACTTCTCTATTTCGACCACGGAGTCAGCTGGATCACGCCACTTTGGTGGCCAAGACTCAAGGACTACGTATATCACATCGTCAGTCGACAAATATGGTAAATCATGCCATGTCTTCGTAGGGTCCTTGTGTGCCTTGATGAAGACATGGTGGAAATATACTTTCAACTCTGCAAAGCTCTACAAACTATTGTAGACTATGGGTGATAACTTCGGCTTGCAATTGATCCCCATCCAGGTGTTCATTTCCATTGGCACCCAAAATATCTTGTTTTGTTTGATCTGTTGTGCGCCCTTGGTCGCCCACAGCGAAGTGTACTTTGCTGCCTCTGGAAGGTTCGGTGTGACCGAAGGGGAACTGGCTATCTTCGAGTAGCTCCCATACCACCAATACGATCAACAACAAGAGCCATGCATAATGAAACATTTTTCCCTACTCTTGTGCCTTGTGATAGTTTGCAAGGAACTCGTCGCATAAATAGTTCGACGAGTTAAACTCGACCCCTTCTACGCATTGCGCTGCTAGTGTAACCACTGGCACGAAAAACCTCATCTACATGGCACTTCCGCATCACCTTCCCTACGAATATCTATGTCGTGACCTTGAATGCAGGGTTGTGATGCTGGAGATGGCATACCCTCGCTTCTTCTTCTCCAACTTAAACTTCTTTTCATTGCCTCCACGAGGGAAAACTTGCCACCTTTTCCCTCTGAAATGTTTGTTGGATCCTCCCCTCAGCAAGTTAGCAATGTAATCTGATCAATCAAATGGTTTATGATGGGGATGGGCTCCTCTAGCCATGAACACCTATCATGCACCAAGCAGAGTAGCTACCTGATGATGAAAATGGTCATAGTGGCACGATGGTAATGCGGCACCCAGAGAAGGTTTAGCAATCTTGCTTTCTCTACACCTCTAAGCCATTTGCGCGGCTCCAATTCAATCATTCCAGCTGCCGCATCTATTTTCTAGTGGATTAGCTTCGCAGTCACTAAATGCAAGAACTTCTTATGGTCTGTGAGGTCCCAATCTTCAAATTTCAACACAGGGACTTGCCCCACGTGCAATCCCTAAAAAATAATATTGTCTGGGAGCAGCAGAGTTTGCAAAGAGCTCTTACTCTCATCTATATCCTTCGGCACCTTGGCTCTACCCTTTTGCGGAGGAACATATTCAAGTAACTAGGTAATAGGGTCCACACCCTGGGTTTCAACATCCATCTCTACATCCTCCTCCTCCACCAAGATTTCTTCAAACTCTTCCTCCTCATCAGCCTCCAGATTAATGGCCTTCCCTTTTTCCTGCAATGTGAGCTTGGTCCTCAGTGGATTTCTAGGTGAGACACACACCAGTATCATGGCCTACTTATCCTTCTTAGGTCTCAGTGTTCGCGGTGATTTAGGGACCTCAATGATTATTCTGATGCTCTCTGGAGCTTCCACTTCCGCAATTTCTTGCGCGACTTCCTCGGCTGTCACTACTCCTGTGTCCATGGCTTCTTTAGGTGCTGACATAGTGTTATTCCACAATTCTTTCAATGTCTCTGGTAATTTCTCAAACAATGAATTCACTTTCAGAGTCTCAAATAAGTCTTGATTCATGAATACTTGAGCGCACAACAACTCAGTTCTCAAATTTCCAAGTGTTGTTTGTTGGAAAACCACTTGTAATTTATAGCACCTTTTGAATTTGAATTCGACCATTCCCCCCACATTCTGTCCATTAATGCTAGATTGGCGACATATTTTCAAGAATCTAGCCCATAAAGTTCACCTTAAATGCCTGCCACCTGCTCCATTTTCCTTGAAACCAACCATCAAATCGTGAATAATGACTTTAATGGTCACTTTTTGGCCAACTTGCGTGCTAGCACAGCTGTCTTCGCGTTGTTGTGGACCCTGTGACACTTTGTTGCTTCACGCAGTCCTGACATCACGCAGCTCCCGAGCAAAGTAGTTTATAGTCCCGTGCCTCCTTTTAGCTTCCTAGAGCGTTAATATTGTTCCACTTTCATATCTTCACATCATTGGATCACCGATGTATGGCTTCAAGCAACTGCCATTCACCTTTCCTGGGAAGGGTTCTCCATTTAACTTTACCAACTGTACCATGCCACTGTCGGTAATCTCCTTAATAACATATGGCCCCAGCCAATGCATCTGAGTTTTCCAGGGAATTTATCAAACTATACAACAAAACCAGATCGTTTATCTTGAGTGTGCGTAGCTTGATGTGTCGGTCGTGCCATGCATTTTCGCGCTGCTTTTGGACCTGCTAGTGAAATCCAGTGAAAGAGCATTCTTCTTCAAGCTCATCCAACTACGTGAGCCTCTCCTCCTGGGCTCTGTGATCTGTCATACCTATGAGTGTTTCTATGAGTAGACGAGGCACGATGTATTCCATAGGCATTATGGCTTCTACTCCATAGACACACCTAAAAGGTGTTTGTCCCGTTAACTTCTTGCATGTCGTCCAATAAGCCCATAACACTGTAGGTATGCGTAGGTCCCAATCACTTCGATGCACATTACAGACCTTGGTCAGCACATTTTCAAGCACTTTGTTGAATGCCTCCACTATCCCGTTAGCCTGTGGGTGTTAAGGTGTGCTCTTTTGGTGATACACCTGAAATTCCTCTGTTAGTGCACTGATCCTTTCATTCAGGAAGTGTGTACTGTGATCACTCATCAAGATCTTCGGACATCTAAATCGCATCAGTACATGTTCAAATATAAGCTTCATGGCAGTCGCGCCCATGCAATCCTTCATCGACTATGCTTCTGCCTAACAAGTCAAGTCCTCTGTCGCAGTGATAATGTACCTCGTGTCTGTCTTTCCTTGGGGCTGCATCGGTCCTACAAAATCTATTATCCACTTTTCGAAAGGTTGCAGCATCATTTGTGGATTCAAAGGCATCTCGTCCCTCCACGATGGCCTACCTATTCTCTGACATACGTCGCACGCCTTTCAATATTCTTTGAATCCTGATGAAGGGTTGGCCACCACAACCCTACACATAGAGTCTTTCACGAGGTCCCTCTCCCCACATAGTGTCCTCCTGCAGTGCCCCCATGAGTGTCCGCAAGGATGCTACTTCGTTCAAATTCAAGTACATACCTTCGTAGTATTTCATCATTCCCCATCTTGTATCAATGCCCAGTAATGATAGAGATATCTTCTACGCGTACCACTAATTCCTTCTTTTGTTAGACAGAGTATCCTTCCAATGTAGTTCTAGTTGTTAGAAAGTGTATTATATCTTCAAAATGTCCATTCACTACGCGCACAATAGAGAGTTGTGCATCGGGTAATCATTCCTCCAAACTAGCAGGTTCCTCCCCTGTCTCAATGCGTGACAGGTGATCTGGTCCCGTGTTCAATTGTCCAAGCTTCACAACAACTTCAAAATCGTATTCTTGGAATAATAAAAGCCATCTACAGATGCAGCCCCCCCCAACACAGGCTTATTGACCAAGTACTTCAGCATGGAGTGCTTTTCGTCATAGGCCTGCATCCATGTGCGCAGATCATTATGTCAATCATACTTGTCTGTTAGTCACATCTTAGGCTTCCCAAATCATACTCGCATCATTCTCCTACATTCGCGCCAATCGTCAAAGCTTCCTTTGTGCGTACCCTACCATTTCGTGAGCGTAGCGCGCAATACCCTGTCCAAGGCCTGGAAGCGTTGTTTTTCTAGCACCTCCCTTTCAAATGCATCCAAGAAGGTATCTACCTCATTTATACCATCATAAGTAGGTACATCTCTTACTTCTGTCAACACACAATGCAGCGACCAGGTCATCATATTGCAATTCAACGTAGTTACTTCGTGTAACCAATTTTTCCAGTGGTCTATTTCTTCGTCGGAATCTGAAGTGTAGGAACTCTTGCGCTCCCATGTAATCCACCCATCCACGGTGAGATTCACCCAGTCTTGGTCTAACGCTATTATCTTGTAGAAGCAGTCCAGATCATCATCACTCTCATAGTCACAAACCGACTCCATATAGCACGATCCTTCAGCAGGATCGAGAGGTATTATTATGCGTAGTGACTTCTTCTCAAAAATCACCTTTCGCTTCTTCAGATTGATTACCCCATTCATATCAGTAGCCCAGTAAATTCCCAAGAGTGCAGGGTAGGGATTGCTATCATCAACAATCTCTATGACTTCAAAGTCTGCCAATGCACTCGCTCCTTCAATATCCACAGTTATTCCTTGTAATTTCCCCATGGATATTATTTTCTACTGATTCGCCATCCTTAGCTGAATTGGAGACCATTGTAGCGTAGGTCTCCCCATTTGCTCCCATGTCTGTTTTGATAGAACATTCACATCTGATTCCAAATCCAGGATGACCTAATCCATTTCGTATTCTCTGATCTGCACAGTGAGTCTCATTTCACGTCCTGTCCTTGTCTTACGCTTTCCAATTTTACGAAATACGCACGGTTCACTAGGCACAATCCCAACACACCTATTGATAAGTTCCTGTAACCCTTTCACAGCGTTACTATCGCACAGTAACTTCATACAGGTTTCTAGGAAATATGTGAGCATGGATGGGTCCATCTCCGGCTCCAGTTTATCCTTGCTTCTTGAAGTGGAGGCCTCAGCAAAGCTCTTCTTAGCTTCCATGAAGGTTTCCCGAGAGTGCTCCAAATCGAACTCAACCTCCTTCATCGAGGCCTTGAAAAACCATGTATTATCTTCCAGTTGTTCCCCTTTGTCATCTCTTGTCGTGATTCCACTTCAAAGCACTATGTTTACATTCAGATCTTCCTCGCTCGGCTCAAACCTCATCAGTTGTAGGTTCTGAGTCGAGGGAGGTGGTAACGCTCCTTTTTCACGTATCCTATCTATCAGTGTAGGAAAATATTTTGTATCCAGGCCTTCCGCAATTGTACCAAATCCACTATCCACGACCTCTACCAAGTCCTCCTCGGCCTCGTCCACACCCCTGAAATCTTGTTTGCGTTGTCCCTGCATTCTGGTCAAGGGGCCCACATTTTGGCCTAAACTCTCTAGGCAGGCGTTCTATCCATTAGTAATTCATAGCTTCTACAAGTATGCTCGTCATGTCCCACCAACCTATAAAAGTTACATAACAATTATTGTGGAGTTTACATATACTTCTGTAACAAGTGGCAGTTATCTGTGGCATGTTTTCCGGCTATTTGACAGATCGCGTACCGCAAAGCAAGCACCACACTAGGTCCTACTTGAGCTTTCGACCTTAAAGGCATCGATCCTCCTCCTACAATGTAATTTGTAAAGACCAGGAAGTGGTCTTTGTCATGACCCTGACTCTTGCATTTTACGCACCACACTTCTTTGCGTACCTCTGGCTGAACAGTGTTATATTGTTTCAGACTTTGCATCTCAAGGCACAGATTCTTCAGCTACACATTGATTTGCTGAACTCCTAGGTTAGGATCTTGCATTGGGGTCTCATGTAGCCTCATAGCAATCTCTAAGGCCTCTGCTTGAGTTGTTATCTTCTGCTGCGATAGCGCATTCCTTAAATGTGGTAGTAACAAAGCTACAAACCACTCACAATGTTGTCCATTTGTCAAATTCATATTGGCTTCTCGGATGTACATTTCAACCTCTGATCTAGTTCCCAAGGAGTCTCACCTAGTAGCATCGTGATCTCTTTGAATCCCACAATCGACTGTGCTTCAAATTTAGGCCTACTAAATTCTCTATTTAGCATTGTTTGGATATCCACAACTCTCGCATTCGGGTTATTATTGGAGTACTTAATATACCAAGTCAATGCGCGATCTTGTAGAGCGCTAACCAATGTCACTTTCTTTATATGGTCATATTTAACACCTTGCATTTCCCATACTGCTCTTACAACGAACCAGAATTGGTCTGGATCCTCATTTCCCAAACCTTTGAACACAGGAAACTTCACTATGTTTTCCATACTGAATCACGGTGGTGGAGTGGAGTTGGTACGGGTGAAGTTGGAGGCGATGGTGGTGAAGCCGGTGGTGGGGTGGGAAGAGGTGGGATTCGTGGAATTCTTTGTCTTATCAAATGAATAGCACTTCATGGAGAGACCTTTGCGAGCTCTTCCTCGTTCCCTCTCGGAGGTGAAATCAAGGGGCTATTTTCTGGACCCTTATTTCCTTAGTTCCTGTAAACCTTTCCACTTCACGTAGCCTTGAACATCAAGGTAGTTGCATTACCCTCTTTTTGCACAACATCATTTTAATCCAAGTATTCAAAGATTTTGCGTACTTACCTCGCGGTCCTTTGAAAAAGCGTCACTATGCCTTGCTATAGTTGATTGAGGTGTCGACCATGAACTCAGTAACAAATCCTCCTATAATGTGATCAAGCAATGATCGACGACACGCACGACCTTATCCTTTGATGCTTCCAACCTTCGCACTAGCTCTGGGGTCCTTGGCTATATGATTGTTTTGCTATCCACTCGTATAGCTCAGTAGGGAAGGATGCAAAAAAGATTTTGTGGATCTCCGTATATAGGTAGTTGTCTAGCCACTGTTCTTTTGAATCGCAAGTTTTTGTTTTCCTGTGTCACGAACTTGTGAATTCTTCTGTCCAACCAGCCTTCGATTTCTTTCTTAGTTGGATTCTAGTGATATGACATCACGCATCTCTATGCAGATTCTGGTCCCGGCAACAAAACCATTTGTTGGCTTATGGGAGCCTGACCTAGGTTCAACGTTAGTTAGCTAAACAAATCCCTACACTACTGGCCCTTTCGGCATCAGCCCGCGGAGCGCGAACTAAAGTCTTACCCGAAGCAGTATGGGGGGATGCTAGAACTAAGTTTCCACACCCTTGAGATGGTTGTGATGTCAGTTTGGTCCAACTATACTTGCCTTCATGTCGGTTTCTTCACGCTCTGTTCCACCCTTCAATACCTTCATGAAGTGTTACAATTGGCTTCCATGCAACCCCAACTAGGGGCTAAGATGCGTTCACGCCGCTAGGGCAGTGAACTGTGATATTTCCCCAAACTACACTAAGTATCTTACTTATCTTATAAAAAAATCTTAGTTAGCTTCACGAAAACAGATGTTCTTACTTGCGTTCACTTAACTAATATAGTTATACACATTCGCGCAACATATAAGCATTAGAAATGAAATTGATGTCCAATATATCATATGCATAAACAGGAAATAAATACGTCGAATGATAGAAAACTTCTCTTTATTAATTATTCCCGATGGTTACAAACTCGACTCGTCCTGCGCACTCAGCTGTAGGGATCCGCGCACTTAGCTGTAGACTACTAGGCCTCTGTGCACTCAGCTATAGACTACTAGGCCTACACTACACCCTGAAACTTAGACTTACACTTCAAATCTATCTAGCATACATCTTCATTACTTCGACATTGTCTCCTCGTTGATTTTTATCTACTTAGAGCTTAACTCTATTTATACAATTCCATGGTATGCGAACCATGGGTAGATCTTCTACACCCAACATTACATTATCAAAATAAGGGTGGACAACCCTATGAATCTTTAACAACTACGCTCTGCGCCCACAAAATGCGGAGTCTCTACATTGGAATTACAAAATCGGACCAAAATCTGGGCTCTAAGCCCCAAAACTTCCCTTGGGGGATCCCACGCCCAACAGTAGCCATGGAGTGATAGGCGCTAGTATTGTTGAGTCACTTTGGCAAGATTGGCCTAGCCTCAATCATCACATAGATTATGGTCGAGAGTTATGGGAGAGGAGGCTTTGGTACAAGCATGCTAGGCAGTCATTCATGACTAGAGTGTCACGATGTCAGCAGGATAGGTTCCTTCCATGATGGGCAGGGGATTATGGCATAACAGACCTGAGTAGTTCAAATACCCATAGAGGTGAGTTGGTTTCTACAAGGGAGGGTCATCCAAATCTTCCATTTAGTTTTAATGATTCATTGATGATGTGGCAAACTTCACCAATGTGGCAGGGTGATCAATAAGAGGAGATTAGGGGAGGTCTGGGTAGATGAGAATTCAATTTCACCACGATTGGATTACATCTTCAGGAGTTTACTCTTATAGTGCATGGGATGGACAACTCAGTAGGGAAATTTCATGGGGAGTTGGGCAGAGTCCTCCATTATCATGATGCTCTACTTATTGCTAGTACGTAGAGGGCTTATGGTACATGTATCTGATTGGATAACGAATGGAGAAAGGTGTGATTCACTTTGATTAGGATTTCTTGGGACCCTGGTATCTAGGGATTCCTTCATGTCAGGATAGTGCTGAGATTGGGGGACTCAATGGTACATTTGGGACCTAGTATTATTGGTGGTTATAGTGTTGATCAATAGTCAAAGAGGGTGTTAGCTCTGTTATGTAAAAGGATAAGAAAATGGATTCAATCACTCTCAAAGGCTGCAAACACACCTAAGTTCATGCCAAGCAAACCATTTCTGATGTTCAATTCTCCAAATTTTGGCTAAAATCTCAAATCGCAGGCCTAAGGGTCCGAAATCATATCAACCATTGGATCTGGCCGATCAACGATCCAGATTGCGTCGGCATACCGCAGTCGGAGCAGGCAGGCAGTGGTAGCGACTCAGGAGACCTCACCGATGAGCAATCGTCGATATCACATCGGCGGGTCGCAATGGAGGACTTACAAAAGAGGTTTGGGCATTTATATTTGGTGATATGCGATCGCCAACATCACATCGCCAATATCACGTCGGCATATCGCATCAGCGCTTACAAAGGGGGCAGTGCCTTTTACATGGTTATGTGCGATGCGACAAGCCGGACCCGATAGCGCTATACATTGTTTTCGATAAATCATCGGGTCCGCGGCAATATCGCTGTCGACACTTTCAAAGGGGTGGAGCTTCTATACAAGGCATGTATGCGACCCGATGGGGTCTGGGAGTCGGCATATCACAATCGGGGAAATCAGTGGTGCATAGCAAATGGCATGTATGGATGCCGATGCGATGAGGCCCGGACCCGATGGGTTTTCAAAGAAGAATGGCATAATATTTTAGCTCCGTAAAAGCCATTTTTATGATTTTGGGACATTTTTACATGTATTTTCGAATACAATGAAACAGAGGATTAGCCGGCTAAGATATGCAATGCGACCCGAAAGGCAGACCCGATAGAAAAAATATATGTGTGTGGGCCCATGATATTCAAAAAATAACAAGGTGGGTGGTATTTCTCAGTGGCGCGAAGATGATGAAAGCAAGCATGCAGCAGTACAGCGCAGTAGGTAGCTGCCTTCAAATAACAGTATGGCCGAGCAGGAAAGAGGACGTGCCCCAAACAGATCAACATTTATCAGTCATGATGGAGCCATTTCAATGTTCAGCGACTGCAGTTAATCAGCAGTATGGCCGAGAAGGAAGCAGGACACCGCAGATCCAGTCAAAGCATTAAATGGCTATGGGCTTCACCCATATTTCATTCCACCTACCCAAAAAGGACCGCAGAGCACCAGAGAGGGACAAATATATTCAAAACACAGTCAGATTTGTATCAGAGGGCCATTCCTAAATGTAAATATGGTGGGTGGCCATTTATGGGCTCCTCCACGCATTGTTTAACAGAGATATTTTGTATTGTAACACTATATATACTCAGAACTCAGATGTAATCAGGTGATGAGTGTTTGATGAATGAGAGCTTATTGTAGCCTTCTAACTTCTGGAGACTGTAACTACTTTGTAACCTACAGCGTCTGGTCTTCATTTCCAATTGATACAAGCTTCTTTTGTTGTCAATTGCTCACTTTCCATTTCTTCTTCTTGTTCCAGGCTGTGCCTATTTTGCATTCGTTCATTTGCTGTAAATGTTAGTATTAGAGGGGCTGTCATCCCACCTCTGTGTTAGAATTTGGCATGTATAACTGAACATGTATGCAGGTTTCTGTTGTTGTGATGCATAGAGAGCTGTCATCCTGTCTATGTATTAGAATCCAGATTTACAGACCTTTTACTAGTTGCCGCCGGCCATCACAGGGTCCTGTGCATCCGCTGGGGTGATTAGTTTTCTTGATTATCACCTTTACCTTAAGCTGTGAGTAATTGGTGGTTAAAAGCCTTATAGTCTGGGGGTGTTCACCCATGTTTGGGGTCAATCATAGTAGAAGTGGTTATCTGGCTTAAAGGTGCTGCACATCCTCCATTTATCCATCATTTCATCCGATAGAATTGTTAAATTTTTAATGTTCCTGAGCATCATTGATATACAACCTAGGTGAGTTTCTTGGGGTGATAACATTAATTGGCGCCGTTTCCAGGGAGAGGAGAATTGAAGCTCAAGCTTCCCTGGGGGAACAACATAGTTTCAAGCTTTGATGACAGACAAGGTTTGAACACAGAATTTGGTTGTAATCATCTGTCTGGCGACTCCACTGGTGGAAAACCATCCTTTGGCGACTCCACTTTGAAGTTTTGGCTCAGTTTGTGAGGCATACTAGAAGAAATCCGCAGAATTTTCCAACTGAACCATTGCTTGACCCTGAAAAAGTTGTTAAATCGAAGAAATCATCAAAGAAAGGGGCATCAGGATCAGGTAAGCCAAAAAACTCTGATTTATCTCTGAAAGATGAGTTTATAGTTGAAGAATCACAGCTTGAAGTTTTAGAGCCCAACACTGTTAGCAAAGAAATTCTTCTAGAGATTAGTTCATCCCCTTTTGCAGTCAGTTCTCCTTTGAATCTCAGTCCAAAGAGAGTTTCCCATACTGTCCAAAACATCCCAATATCCTTCCCATCCATTACATTATCTCTTGCTGCTCTATCTGTTAGTATTCTTCTGCATATTCCAAATATGGCAGGACAGCAAGCACCTACCAGGATTGAAAGGATCATTGCTGCTAGATATGGACCGTTGGTCTTGCCTGTACCTTTAAATTCCATGCCTACAGGAGAATATCAAAAATATATGCCCAAATTTACTGGAACAGAGGGAGTGACAGCGGAAGAACATCTTGAAGCTTTTTATAGTTATGCTGACAATTTAGATATCAATGAGAATGACGTATAGATGAGAGTTTTTGTCCAGAGCCTTGATGGAGAGGCTAGGAAGTGGTTTAGAGAATTACCCCAGAGATCTATAACAGATGTTGAAGCATTAGATGAAGCATTTTTGAAGCAATGGGGAGATAAGAAGGACCTATTATATTATCATACTGAATTTGGAAACTTGAAAAGAGAAAAGGGTGAATCTTTGCCTGATTTCAATAAAAGATTTAATAAGATGTATAGTAAAATA
>APFE030921115.1:125002-164368 GCA_000404065.3 Pinus taeda
AAATGCAGTAATGGAGGGGGAACAATTTGAAGAAGAGGAAGATGAAATTCACTGCATGGAAGATAAAGGTAGCGCTGTATTTTTAACATTGGCTGAATATGAAGAGTCATTGTAGCAAGAGCAAAACAAGCAAGGATGGGACACTGGTGTTGTGTTGCAATCAGGTGAACAACAGCGCAAATATAATCTAAGATCCAATGCAAATAATCCCAAAGAAACAATTGCACAAGAAGCTGCTGCCCAAGTAGCTCCACAGCATACCAGGCAAAGAAGATCAGCAGCTGATCCGGTCATCCTCAAAGTTCCAGTCCAAGAGGTAAAAACTACTGATAAGCCTTTCTCGTCTTTCATTTTTGAATCAGAAGTTCAAAAATTGAAGGTTGCTGTGCCTCTGGCTGAGTTGGTCAAGAGTGAATTGTTCAGAAAACCCATCCTTGAGGCCCTTGATCTACAGTCTAAACAAACCTTCATGGACTCTGTCAACTTGCAAGATGATAAGCCTGCTATTGTGCTTAGTCCCATGATCAAACCTGCTGATAATAGTTCTCCATCTTTCTATGTTTCATTGGCTATCCATGATAAAATCCTCCACAATTGTCTGCTAGACACAGGTGCCAGCCACAATCTAATGCCTAAAACTGTCATGGAAGAGTTAGGCCTTGATATCACTAGACCCTATCATGATTTGTTCTCTTTTGATTCAAGGAAGGTAAAATGCCTTGGATTGATTAAGGATCTAGCCATTACCTTAACCCAGGTGCCTATGAAGAGTATGATGATGGATATAGTGGTGGCCGATGTCCCTCCGAAGTTTGGTATGCTGTTGTCTAGAGGGTGGATTAAGAGACTAGGAGGGACATTACAGAATGATCTATCTTATGCAACCGTCCCAGTGTTTGGAGGAGAAAGCAGGAGATTATATAGAGAAGCACAGCTGGCATATATCATTAGTGATGAGAAGAATCCTACAAATCATCCCATATATGCAGTGGACACTGATTTTGGTGCATGCATTCTTCAAATAGAAGAATCTCAGAAGGCCTCATTACAGGTCAGGAAACAATCAGATCAGGCCGAGCATGATATAGATGAACAGATTTGGGAGATGTTTTTTGCTGGAGCTTGCACCAAAGAGACTGCAGGAGCAGGGGTGGTGCTAGTATCCCCACAGCAAGAAAGAGTTGAATTGTCCCTAAAGCTGGTATTTCAGGTGACAAACAACATAGCAGAGTATGAAGCTCTGCTATTGGGCCTTCAGGCAGCTAAAGACAGAGGAATAAAGAAGCTTAAGGTATTTGGAGATGCTGATCTGATAATTCAGCAAGTAAATAAAACATTCCAAGCAAAGCAGCCAAGGCTGAGAGCTTATAGAGATGAGGTATCGAGAGTCAAAGACTCCTTTGATTTTTTCTGCATTTCATATATTCCTAGAGCCCAAAATCAGCTTGCCGACTCCCTTGCTGTCTCAGCTAGTCTGTTTACACCTCCATCTCCTCCCAAACTAGTTTATGAGGTACAAATGAAGTATAGACCCTCTGTGCCTGATAATGTCCACCATTGGAAAGTTTTTGATGATGATGATGAGTTGAGTAGGTTTCTTCAAGTCATTGATGAATTTTCTGAAATGCAAATTGACCAAAATAATGATGCTTTGCTAGAAGCTCCCAAGTTCCAGTTTAAAAATAAGATTGGCAAGAATAGCATAGTCCAACTTCCTAGCAACCACATTCCTAAGGGTTTAATTCCTCTTGAGCGATTATTTGATCACAATGATGTGCCTTACAAAGCTGCCTATAAAGAAGATCAATCTACTGTATGTAAGTATAATATAGGAAGCCCAGGCCAGCCCAAATTTATTAATCTGTCCGCTAAACTATATGATGAGCAGAATACCGAATACTGCAAGTTAATGAGGCAGTTCACTGATGTGTTTGCTTGGGAGTACAGCGATCTGAAAACATATGACAAAAATGTAATTCAGCATAAAATTCTGCTTGAAAAAGACACTATTCCTTTCAAACAGAAGCTGAGACCAATGAATCCGTTGCTCCTTCCTCTGGTGGAGAAAGAAATTAAAAAGTTGTTGGCTACTAAGATAATAGTGCCTTTCAGATATTCTAAATGGGTGGCGAATCTGGTTGTTGTGAGGAAGAAGAATGGAGAAATCAGACTGTGTGTTGATTTCAGGAATCTAAATAAGTGCTCCAAAAAGGACAATTATCCTCTGGCAAAAATGGAGCATTTGTTGCAGCAGGTCTCAGGTGCCAAAGTAATGTCTTTTATAGATGGATTTTCAGGCTTTAATCAAATCGCTATGCATCCAGATGATCAAGAGAAGACAACATTTACCACACCTTGGGGCACGTTCATGTATGCTAAAATTCCATTTGGACTGATGAGTGTTGGAGCCACCTTTCAGCGTGCTATGGATATAGCTTTTGGGGGAGAAAAGGATAAATTTGTGCTAATCTACCTTGATGACATAATAGTCTACTCCAACAGCCATCATGAGCATTTACAACATTTAAGAAAGGTGTTTTTGAAGTGCAGAAGGTTTGGGATTTCACTCAATCCCAAAAAATCCCAATTCGCTTTGGAAGAAGGCAAACTGCTGGGGCATGTAGTATCTGCTGCAGGTGTTGAAATCGACCCAGAAAGAGTCAAAGCAATTCAGGCCTTGGCTCTTCCAAGATCAAAGAAAGACATGCAATCTTTTCTGGGCAAAATTAACTTTGTGAGGAGATTCATTCCTAATTTTGCTGAGATGGTTAAGAACATAACCTCCATGTTAAAAAAGGGAGCAGAGGTAAAGTGGACTGATGCGGCCAGAAAATCTTTTGATTCCATTAAGTTGGCTACTATGCAAGCTCCTACTTTAATAAGCCCTGACTATAGCAAGGAGTTTCATCTGTTCTCATTTGCCTCTAAGGACACAATCGCAGTTGTTCTGTTGCAGCAAGTTGAAGTAGGTCAAGAGCATCCAGTGGCCTTTTTCAGCAAGAACTTAAGGGATGCTGAGTTAAGGTACGATATTATTGAAAAGCAGGCGTATGCTCTTGTCAAATCTTTGAAAGCTTTCTGAGTATACATCTTGCATTCCAAAATAGTTGCATATGTGCCTTCTGCTGCAATAAAGGATGTATTAACGCAGCTTGATGTTGATGGAAAAAGAGCGAAATGGATTGCAAAAATGATAGAGTTCAACATAGAGCTGAAGCCCACTAAGCTGGTAAGAGGTCAGGGGCTTGCTAAACTGTTGGCTGAAGAAAATTGCAGGTCTTTGAACATCGATTTCTTGTTCAATGTAGCAGAAAATGGTCAAATAGAAGAGCATGAAACAGCCAAAACGCAGAGAGAACAGTCAGTGCCCAAAAACCTAGCTTCATGTAGCCGGTATGCTGCAATAATTAATTTCCTGCTAAAGCTAGAGGTTCCTTCAGAATTTTCTCAAAGTCAAGCAAGAACTTTAAAACTCAAGGCAACAAAATATTGCATAAATGATGGTTTGCTTTATTGGAGGGATCCATCTGGAGTGCTTTTAAGATGTCTAGACAAAGAACAGTCAATAGTAGTTATGCAGCAGTTCCATGACAGCATGTGTGGAGGACATCATTATTGGAGAACTACGGCCCAAGAGATTCTCAGAGCCGGATACTATTGGCCCTCTTTATTTTCTGATGCTTTTGCTTTTGTTAAATCTTGTGACAGGTGCCAGAGATTTGAAGGTAAGCAGCAGTTGAAATCCCTGCCCCTAAAGCCAATAATTGCAAAAGGACCTTTTCAGCAGTGGGGCTTGGATTTTATTGGTGAAATCAACCCACATTCCAGTGGCCAACACAGGTGGATATTAGTGGCCACTGATTATTTTACAAAATGGATTGAAGCAATCCCAACAAGGAAGGTTGATCATAATGTGGTCATGAAATTCTTATCAGAAAATATTTTCAGCAGATTTGGTTGCCCGCATAAGCTAATAACAGATAACGCAGCAGCATTCAGGGCAAAAGAATTGGTGGAAATGTGTGATTCGATGGGCATTAAACTTGTTCATTCCACATCCTATTACCCCCAAGGGAATGGTTTAGCAGAATCCTCTAATAAAAGTCTAATTAGGATAATTAAGAAGCTGTTAGAGGATAATAAAAAGAATTGGGATGCCAAGCTGAAGTATGCACTTTGGGCGGACAGAGTGACTATCAGGAGATCTACACGCTGCTCTCCCTTCAAGCTGGTATATGGTACTGATGCCATTTTTCCAATTCAACTTACACTCCCAGTGGCAAAGTTGCTTCAAACAGCGCAGAATGAAGAGTATGATATGGCAAATAGAATCACTGATTTAACAGAATTGTATCAGATTCGAGAACAGCTGGTTGAAAAAGATACAGCACATCAGCAAAAGGTCAAAGAAGCCTTTGACAAGAAGGCAAAAAGAAACAATTTCCGAGTTGGGGATTTGGTTATGAAATGGGATACTTTTAAAGAAAAGAAAGGCAATCATGGGAAATTCGATGCTCTCTCGACAGGCCCGTTCATTATTTCATAGATTCAAGGGAACAATACCCTCATACTGAAAAGTATGGAAGGGGAGACAGTTTTTGATGTCCCAGTTAATGGGTGGTTTTTGAAAAACTATGTCATTTAAGGTCTCTGGCCTTAAGACTGTAAATATTTTTCTTTTATCGGTTGTTAGTGTAACTATAGTAGACTCCCTGCCCAATGGAGCACTAGGAATTTTTGCTAATTTGATTTGTTGTGGGAAAGGCATTGATCTGCAGGTTCTTGAGAGCTCACAGGGAGGATCTCATCCCCAGAAGGAGCCAGTGTTAGCTCTGTTATGTAAAAGGATAAGAAAATGGATTCAATCACTCTCAAAGGCTGCAAACACACCTAAGTTCATGCCAAGCGAACCATTTCTAATGTTCAATTCTCCAAATTTTGGCTAAAATCTCAAATCGCAGGCCTAAGGGTCCGAAATCATATCAGCCATTGGATCTGGCCGATCAATGATCCAAATTGCATCGGCACACCACAGTCGGAGTAGGGAGGCAGTGGTAGCGACTCAGGAGACCTCACCAATGAGCGATCGCCGATATCGCATCGGCGGGTCGCAATGGAGGACTTACAAAAGAGGTTTGGGCCTTTATATTTGGCGATATGCGATCGCCGACATCACATCGCCGATATCACGTCGACATATCGCCTCAGTGCTTACAAAGGGGGCAGTGCCTTTTACATGGTTATGTGCGATGCGACAAGCCGGACCCGATAGCACTATACATTGTTTTCGATAAATCATCGGGTCCGCGGTGATATCGCTGTCGACACTTTCAAAGGGGTGGAGCTTCTATACAAGGCATGTATGCGACCTGATGGGGTCCGAGAGTCGGCATATCGCAATCGGGGAAATCAGTGGTGCATAGCAAATGGCATGTATGGATGCTAATGCGATGAGGCCCGGACCCGATGGGTTTTCAAAGCAGAATGGCATAATATTTGAGGTCCCCAAAAGCCATTTTTATGATTTTGGGACATTTTTACATGTATTTTCGAATACAATGAAACAGAGGATTGGCCGGCTAAGATATGTAATGCGACCTGAAAGGCAGACCCGATAGAAAAAATATATGTGTGTGGGCCCTTGATATTCCAAAAATAACAAGGTGGGCTGTATTTCTCAGTGGCGCGAAGATGATGAAAGCAAGCATGCAGCAGTACAACGCAGTAGGTAGCTGCCTTCAAATAACAGTATGGCCAAGCAGGAAAGAGGACGTGCCCCAAACAGATCAACATTTATCAGTCATGATGGAGCCATTTCAATGTTCAGCGACTGCAGTTAATCAACAGTATGGCCAAGAAGGAAGCAGGACACCGCAGATCCAGTCAAAGCATTCAATGGCTATGGGCTTCACCCATATTTCATTCCACCTACCCAAAAAGGACCACAAAGCACCAGAGAGGGACAAATCTATTCAAAACACAGTTAGATTTGTATCAGAGGGCCATTCCTAAATGTAAATATGGTGGGTGGCCATTTATGGGCTCCTCCACGCATTGTTTAACAGAGATATTTTGTATTGTAACACTATATATACTCAGAACTTAGATGTAATCAGGTGATGAGTGTTTGATGAATGAGAGCTTATTGTAGCCTTCTAACTTCTGGAGACTGTAACTACTTTGTAACCTGCAGCATCTGGTCTTCATTTCCAATTGATACAAGCTTCTTTTGCTGTCAATTGCTCACTTTCCATTTCTTCTTCTTGTTCCAAGCTGTGCCTGTTTTGCATTCGTTCATTTGCTGTAAATGTTAGCATTAGAGGGGCTGTCATCCCACCTCTGTGTTAGAATTTGGCATGTATAACTGAACATGTATGCAGGTTTCTGTTGTTGTAATGCATAGAGAGCTGTCATCCTGTCTATGTATTAGAATCCAGATTTACAGACCTTTTACGGGTTGCCGCCGGCCATCACAGGGTCCTATGCATCCGCTGGGGTGATTAGTTTTCTTGATTATCACCTTTACCTTAAGTTGTGAGTAATTGGTGGTTAAAAGCCTTGTAGTCTGGGGCTGTTCACCCATGTCTGGGGTCAATCATAGTAGAAGTGGTTATCTGGCTTAAAGGCGCTGCACATCCTCCATTTATCCATCATTTCATCCGATAGAATTGCTAAATTTTTAATGTTCTTGAGTATCACTGATATACAACCTAGGTGAGATTCTTGGGGTGATAACAGAGGGCACTTGTTCATGCATTGCTTGAGGACAAGAAATTTTTGGTGGGGAGGACTATAATGTCTCTTCCTAAATTATTTTGGAACAAGATTTATTTCTCATTTTAGGGCCAATTTTGGAGGAAATTTTATTGGGAGGCTTAGGAGTTAGAAGTGAAGTTATTTTGGTTTTCTTCACACAAGGAAAATAAGTACTTCCTAAGCCAATAGTTTGAATTGCATGGAGGGAAAAAGGCTCCACAAAATCTATAAAAGGAAGGCAACACTCCTCATTTCATCATTCTTGGCTTATTGAATTTTATTTTGTTGCTCAAGCTATTTAGTCGGGTTACTTGTTGTTTAGCAAGAGTTTTCCAAGCAGAGAACTCACCCTTTCTTCGGGGGACTTAGAGTGCCACCCTAGAGAGGTTCATCCAATTATCATCCGAAGGATATTTGTAGAGAGTTTTCCAACATTTGTATTCAGTTCGACCCAACAATGCATATTTATGGAGCACGCAATAGTGTATCTAGTGTGGCCATTGCAACATTCTTCCAGAGGGCTATTTTTTGCCGAGAGAAATAAGGGAAGTATTGGTTGATTTGATTTCTACCTTTCTAAAGTGTTTGAGAAGGATTTTTCTACTATATTAGCAGGTAGTGTGCTTCAACAGATTTGGAGGGCGTATGGCCTTTTGGGGGTCGATTTCGGAAGGTAAAAACCAGGTCGAACTATTTTTGGGTTTTTCTGGGTTTTTGACAAGTACCTCAAATATAAATTTATAGAATTTTCTAAGCACTGGAGGTGGATTTTTCAGCCGTATCTTTGCAGCAGATAATGGAGAATTATTAGGGACTCTATAGTGCCTTTTGAGGGTCAATTTTGGGAGGTCAAAATTAGGCCAAACCATTTATGGTTTTTTGTGGGTTTTGTGAGAGGAGCTAATGGCTAAAATTTCAAAAAAATTTGGGTGATATTTAGGCTTAAAATACTAATTCATATAAAAAGGCAAATTGTTAGTTCACTGGGGAATTTGCACACTTTGTGGGTTCGACTTTGGCTTGGAGATAGGCCAAACCATTTCTATGTTTTTTTGGGTTTGTGGTGGAAAGCCCAATACTAATTTGGAAAAAAATTCTGAGCATTTTTTGAGGCTCAAACAAAGGTTTGTTCTAGCTAGAGGTTGCTGAATTTCTAGGACTAGCGTAGAACATTGATGAGAAGTCTTTCCTTTGCATCCGGGTAGCATTTTTCTCACCTAGGATTGTATAGCATGCTTTGGAAATTCAGGTGCACACGTTCCATGCATTGTACTCTCCTTTGATAATAAAATGACTAAGTTTGGCACAGTTCTGGTACAATTTTATGGGTGTTAAATTATTGTCTGAATTTTTGTGTGATATGTGTATTTTGCTTGTTTAGCATAGTTATTTCCTTTTTGGGACATTAAAAAATGTGAAACCATATTGAAATCCTTATTACCAAGAAAGATTTCAAGGAAGACAAGAAGATCAATATCAACCTTATCAAGGAAGACAAGAAGATCCATATAAACATTATCAAGGAAGAATATGGAGTACTCATCAATATTCATGGAACATCACATCACCAAATAACTATTAAATAGGACATTATCAAAGACCAAAAACTCCTACAAATGGGATAAATCACAACAATAGGACATGGAATCGAAGCAAAGAAAACTATGTAACAACCAACAATCAAGGATTAAGACCGAAAGTAATTGAGTTTGGATGTATGGATTATCATCAATGGAAAGAAGAATGTCAAAATATAAGGAAATCATATTATTTGGTTTCATCACATGTAGCTCCCTTAAGAGTAAAGCTTTGAGGAAAAATCTTTTCAAAGGAGGGTAGCATGTTATGACCCCAACGGGGGCCTATTTTGGGTTAAATGTATATGGTATGATCCAAAGGGGGGCATATATGGGGTCAAATGTACATGTGACATATAAATGTATATATAATAGGGTCATACTAATAATGAAGGGACCACACTGTGCAATGTGTGGATAGGTTTATAAAGATCATGAATTCATTATGGAGGACATGTGATTTGGATGTATGAATGTATTTGGATATTTTGAGGAGTTTCTCCTGTTATTACGTGTATTAGAGTTTTAGTCCACACTCACATTGTTGTGCATTTGTGTACTTCTGTTTTTTATGTATTTGGATCATTACATTTCCTTATGGCTTCTGAATGTTTGAATAAGGCAAAATTGTCTTATAATGATCCACACCCCCCTCTTAATATAAATATGTGCTCAACACATCGCAACGTGATGAAGAATAGATAACACTGCAATATAAAAAACAATAAACATCATCATAATATGATGAAAAACAAACAACATCACACTGTGATGATCAATGTCGTAATGTGACAAACAATGTATGTCATCACAATATGATGAACAATAAATGACATTATAATGTGTCAAATAAAAAATTATGTTGCAATATGACAAACAATAAGTGTGATCATAATTTGATGAACAATAAACAACATCACAATGTGATGAACAATAAACATCATTGCAATGTGGCACACAAAAGATGATGTCACAATGTAATGGGCATCGAATTTCATTGCAATTGGAAAAACAAAATGATGTTGTAATGTGACAAACAAAACTATTGACAACCATGGCTAACCATGTTTAACTAAGTCAACCATGATCTTCCCTTAGTTCACCAAGTTCAAAGATGGTCAACCATTATCATATGTGATCAAGCATAGCCAGTCATAGATAATAAGTTCAGCCATGGTCAAGATGGTTAACCATGTTTAACCAAATTCCAACATGTCCAAACCACGATGGTAAACATGATTTACTATGGTTAATAATGTTCAACCATGGTTCACATGGTTAAGATGGCCAACCATGGTCAACATGGGCATCATGGTCATCTATGGTCTACCATAATCATTTGTAGGTAAATGCTAACAACATTGGTCTACCATGTTTATCCATAGTCAACGATAGTCGAATAAGCTCAACCATGACCAAACATGGTCACCAAGTTCAACCATAGTTAACCATGTTCACCCATGCTCAACAAGCTCAACCATACTTAACCGTGTTCATCCATGCTCAATCGAAATCAACCACGGATAAAATGGTCAACCATGGTCAAGATGTTCAAACCATAGATAACCATGTTCAACATGAACAACCAATGAAAACATGGACTACCATGTTCATGGTCAACCATAACTTGACCATATTTCTAAAGTCAACCATATGTTGATGATAGTCAACCATGTTCAAACATATTCAAGTAAGCTTAACCATGTAACATTAATTTAACATAAATACATTGTTACATTAATGGTTGACTATGGTCAACCTTGTCAACCATTTTTAACCATAGTCAAATAATGTCAACCATGGTCTGCTAATTTGCCCCATAAACATCGGTTGTCAACTAGCACAACCAAATTAATAAAGTGGTTGATATTTGTCGATCAATATCATTTTCCACCTTTAAAATTATTTGCATTCAATAGTGTATGAAAGGTCGAAATGATGTTGATCAACATATATCAATCACTTTATTAATGTGGTTATGCTAGTTTATATATCAAATGGAATAGAATAATATATATACAACCAATCAAATCTAGCATCCATGCATGACAAGAAGTTAAAATAATAGATGGACCTTGCCAATTCAACCAATCTGAATTTTTATAAAGTTGAATTCATGTGTAAAAAATAAAAAAATATAGCAACTTAGACAAGAGATGATATATCAGTATACATTTGCACCCAACAAAAAACTTGTAAGAAACATTGCAATTATTTCTTAGATTATTCAAAAAATAGCATCACACTGTTGGGGTTCATTACTCTCAATTATTCATTAGGACCTCAAGAGGACCTACACTCTATCCATCATTAGAACCTCTTACATACATTATTAGGGGCACATATGACCACTTTTCATTCACTACTAGGCATCGCTATATTTTGGCACATTTTCTATTTTTAGTAGGTCTATTTTTAGAGAGAGTGCCACCTAGGATGACATGTGGCACTAACTAGACATTGGTTGGAGGATGACATGGATATTTCCACTCCATAAACTCATACCACCTCATGCATAAGCCTTTCTAGAGTAAGTACACACTCCCTCCCTGCTTTGCAATAGTTAATGGCCACTTTTCTCTCTCATCCCCTTCTTAGTTGATTTTAAGTCCTATTTTGGAGTTTAATTAAGTTTAACTAGTTAGTTTTTTTCATGTGAGAGTTATTAATCAATTCTAACTAATTTCTAACTCCACTTACATCTAGTCCACTCCATCTTAGGATTTTTTACTAATTTTATGTCTCTCTGCCTAATTTTGACTTATTTGCCAACTAAGGAAAGTGTTTTTGAATTATATTAAGTACATGAACATGAAACTCCAACCTAATTAAAATTGGTTGGTCTCCTGGAGAGTCTATATATTGTATCCATGTTCAACAACAACATATCATTAGATTTTATGAGTGATTTGAATTGTCTTCTTGGTTCATGGTCAATTTCTCAACAATTATATTTTCTCCCTTCTTGTGTTGCAAGGAACTAGTCTAATATTTTTTCACACTTAGATCATGTGGTTGTGCTTAAAATCTAACACACGTAAAATCATGATATTTAAATGAAAGGAATCATAGTACAAACTCAAACTACATCATAATGACTAATAAATATAGTAGGTCAACATATATATCCTTCTATTTGAAACATTTTAGGTCATCATTGAGGCATTGAACAATGTAAAGTATTTCACGACAACAAAAGGGTTGTGGTTGAAAATAAAATATCCTTAAGATAATGGAATCTACAATATGTTCTAAGAATATAGGTGAAATTTGTTACCAATATAGATCCATCTTAACCATAAATCTACCAAACACAAGGATGGATCATATTTCTTGTATGCAATCCTCTTTTAGAGTGCAAAATTTGAAAAAAAGGTTTGCACCTCAAGAGATTTAATCCCTCTTGAAACTTGATAAATGCATGGTTAAGATGGATCTTTAGTGTTTACACACACACACAATGTGTAATTTTTCATTGTTTAAATTGCATTTTTGAATACATAAATAGATAGAATGCCTTAAAAGTCCCTTCAAACACTTGATTGTGTAGAATACTCAACTTAAATTTGCAATTCCAACAAAACTTTGTTATATTTAAGACAAAATTGATGAAAAATATATATGAAAAAAGACCAAAATATAAAATACTGAAACTAGTTGATATATTTTAAAATGTTTTAAGAATAAGAATTTTAATTTTTTAAATTATTTTATATAATATTTACATATATGCATAGTTGATGTTAAAATATTTTACCTGATATGGGCATTGAAATATTTTGTTTATGGACCATATTGTCCATATTAAAATGTTTTTTCTATTATTAATATATTTCTACACACATACACACACATATATATATGAACTAGAGGAATTGGCAATTGGGCTAGTCCTGTACTTGCATGGCATGGGATCAATTCCAATCACTACAATTTTTCCTCTAGGTGCCTACACATGCCTCTTCCGTAGACATGAATAAATTGGGGGGGGGATTTGAACCTCGAACTTTATAGTACATAACACTTCATTTTCACAACTATTTCCAGTCATTTTCACAACTATTTCCAATTGAGTTGCCCCTCGAGAACAAATACATGTCAATATTACTTAACTTTGCATAATGAAATGTTTTATCTACCAACCTAGATCCATTTTAAATGTTAATATTACTTAACTTTGCATAATTAAATGTTTTATGGACCAACCTAGATCCATCTTAACTCCGGATCTACCAAGTGCCGAGAGGGATCAAATCTCTTCGAGGGGGATAAAATCTCTTTTCACTCTAAAAGAGGTTTGCATCTCAAGAGATTTGATCCCTCTCGACGCTCGGTATATCCGGAGTTAAGATGAATCTAGGTTGGTTTAATTTCTCCCTTTTAATACGCTATATTTCCACATGAATACCATGGTTAGTTTTATTTATTATTATTATTATTTTATTTTTGTTATTTTTACTTTTTTTTTTTTATCTTAATTTATTTTGACTAAGTTAAAATATTTACAATAGATTACATTAATTATTTTATTTAATTTATTTTTATTTATAGGGCATTACATTACAACATCGAGTATTAAATAATATTATTATTATTGTCATTGTTAATATTATTATTGTTATTTGAATGCCACATAACAATTTTATATTAAGAATTGAATGAAGTACACATGTTCACTAACTAAATTATTTCACTTTTAACTACTTCTTCGTGAACATTGAAATATTTTACTAGGTTTCTCACACACATATATCATATTGAAATATATTAATTAATATGGATATTCAAATTGTATTGAAATATATAAAAGGTAAATATAAGTTTTTCCTTATTTTTAATTATTGTATTTTTTTAAGTTGAAATAAAATTATGTTATTTGACGTAGAATCAGAATATTTTATTTATGGAATGCAAATTTTCATAATTTTTCATATTGGAGATAGACTTGTGGAGTTCAACTGTGTAAGTACATTGAAACATTTAGTGTCTACCAATCCAAGGTTTCATCATTTACTCATCCAAGGTTTCATCATACAAAGTTCAACTTCAAAACTCTATCTACAAAGATATTATTGATGTTTTATAATGTTTTTAATTAAAATTAAACAAATATGTATATTCATTTCTATTTTTATTATACTAGAAATTGTTTTTTATTTAAAATATATTTTGTCTTTATTTTGTGTAGTGGATTGTCTTCCTAAGAATATTCTGTGAATACCAGTGCATCATAATGTGAAGTTACATATACTGAATACCCGTGATTCATAGAGTGAGTTCACATGCAAGCTGTCACATTCTTGATCATTACAAGGGGACTACCCATCCCTCCTGTGTAGAACAATTTCATAAATAGATAAGTAATTTCATAGATTTCTGCAGTTTCTTGTGATCCAAGCAACCTCTAAAGTCATGACCACTCGAGAAAGTAATTTTGTGCAGGATGGATGTGAAAGCAAGCTTGGGTGAGCTTTCTTATAAAACTCATAAGAAATGAAGAGGAGGAAGAAGTGATTCATGACTGAGCTGGAGTGCTAGCATTGAGAACAAAGGGTAAGAATAACGAGAATGAAATGGATCATCATCACATTAACTTAAAACATCTGGATAGCATTGTACCCCATTTGGTTCAGAGTATAATTCTTTATTTTTTTAAACTTAAGTTTATAGAATTTAGATTCTTGCATATAATTTGAGTGGGCTTAATATTTAAGAGTATGTACTTTCTTTTAAAAGGTTATAGGGTCAAAATTAGAGGGCTTAGAGTATGTATGCCTTAGTAGACTAAAGTATGTATGCATTTGTAGACTTAACAATCAAATCACGCGGAGGTGGGTTCATTGTCCCACAAACAAGAGGGTTTTATACACCAATGTGGTGTTTGAGTTGACAGTAACCTTAAAATTAGATAATAATAATAATAAATACATACACTTGTCTTACAAAATAGTATTTAACTTTTATATCTCAGATTCTAAAAATAAAGTTTTTATATATCAATCTAATTTTTTATTTTATTTTTTATTTTATATGGTTTTATAAACTTTGAGATTTCACTAAATATTTGTATCAAACATACTTATTCAAAGGCATCACTTAACTTTATAATCTCTCAATAATAAAAAAAACCCTAAGGCATCACTTAACTTATAATTTCTCACTAATAAAAAAACCCTAATTTTAATAGGAAAAAAATGTTTTAATAAAACACTTAAACTCAATAACAAAAATACTTTTAAAAACTTTACCAATTAAACTACCCTTTTAAAAAAAAATAAAACCACCCTATTTCTATGTTTCTATCTATCCCCATCATATTGATTCCATTTTATCTTTACCAGCTACTTGATTAATATGAGATCAATTTTATTCACACGTCCCTGTTTGCAGCTGTCGAAATTATTGACACGTCTCTATTTGCAGCTTGCCAAAGATCATCGCTGTTGCTCCAATCACTTGGTGTGGTGTGGCATGGCATCTGTAGTTTAATAAAATCCGGAGTGACGGTGAAGACAAAGGCAGGCATGGTGGTAGTTGTATCTTTTGGCTGTATGATACAGATCTGACGGTCTCCAAGGTGTATTTCAGTTTTATCTGGAGAGGGGCTTTGTTGTTATTAATTTTTATTTTTAGGATTGGTTTGAAAATAGTTATTTTTAAATTTTTTTTTGGGTTTGTTAGGTAAAGCAGTGTGGAAATGAATGATGGGTACATTTTAATTATTGTGATTTAGGGGTATTTAAGTGGTTAAATTTAGTTACTGATGGATAGCTTGAGTGGTTTAATGATAACCTCCCTACCTGTCAATCTCATGACATGATTATGTTGAATAATTCTGAAAAAGGGTTTTATGTACGGCTACCACTGAGCACTGAAAAAAAAAAAAAAAAAAAAAAAAAAAAAAAAAAAAAAAAAAAAAAAAAAAAAAAGTCAAAATCATTTAGGAATAATTAAGTTTGAATAGATGTGATCCAAGAGCATCTAAATTGTCAAAGTCACTCAAGGATAACATTTTGCTTAAGCCACACCAACTCTTACCATCACTGGATTTTTAAGCACCAAATTTAGAATGAATGAACTTTCACAATGGAATGCGTTAACAAAACACACTATAAAACAATAACAAATAGTTTATTAGGAATAATTAAGTTTGAATAGATGTGATCCAAGGGCATCTAAATTGTCAAAGTCACTCAAGGATAACATCTTCTAGTCAAAATCATTTAGGAGTAATTAAATTTGAATAGATGTGATCCAAGGGCATCTAAATTGTCAAAGTCACTTAAGGATAACCTCTTGTAGTCAAAATCTTTTGGGAATAATTAAGTTTGAATAGATGTGATCCAAGGGCATCTAAACTGTCAAAGTCACTCAAGGATAACATCTTGCTTAATCGATGCCAACTCTTAGCATAACTGGATTTTTACGCACCAAATTTAGAAAGAATGAACTTTCACTATGGAATGCCTTAACAAAACACACTATAAAATAATTACAAATAAATTAGATTACCTCTGTCAATTCTAGATTGCTTCATATATGTTGTGCTTTAGGAATAATTAAGTTTGAATAGATGTGATCCAAAGGTAGCTAAATTGTCAAAATCACTCAAAGATAACATCTTGTTTAAGCTACACCAACTCTTAACATGACTAAATTTTTACACACCAAATTTAAAAAATAAACTTTTACTATAAAATACCTTAACAAAACAACTATAAAACAATAACAAATAAATTAAATTGCGTCTGACAATTCTGTATTGCGATTGCTTCATATATGTTATGCTGACTCTTCGATGATGTAACTCTTTTAACCCATTAATCGCTTAACACGTAGTAGATTAATGGAAAATTATTCCATTATATTTGTATTTCTATGAAATTGTTTTGAATAGAGCTCACACATTCCAAATTATGAAACAAATATCTGGACCCAACCAGATAAGCCTTCCAAGCATGTGAATAGTTGGTAACCACAAAATTCGTGTGCAAATAAAAGTCAGATTGGACATTTGTTCAATTAATGGCCGATGTTAATGAAAAAGCAGTAGTCTATAACGCGACTTTTTGAAAGCCTTTCCGGCGGATTTTTCCGGTGAAAATCCGGCAGCAATTCATTGGAATCCCAAGTTTGATAGCTATTTTCTGCACAATCAATGGCTCCCAGGGGTTTTTCAGGGCGCTGAATCCAAATATGCGGTTAAAAAACCATTCTAACTGCTAAAAATCAAGATTTAACCTCATTTCTTCCGCCGGATTCCGTCACCGGAATCTCCAAAAAGTCGCATTATAGACAACTCCAATGAAAAATGGTCATCTATGATGAGTACATTTTCTGGATTCTTACCTGGAAATGGAAATTCTAAGCATATTGTGATATTGGTGGTGAAATCAATTTGATGCAAATTCAATAGTGATGGTTTTTATATGATTAGAGCACATGTAATTTGATATAATTTCAGGGTTCCTAGTGTTGGAATTTTAATATTTTATTTTTTTTTTAATTTTAATTATCTAATAATATGGTTGCGCAAAACAAATTGATTATATATATATATATATATATATATATATATATATATATAATCATTTATATTCATACAAAACATTTTTGGTGTAATATGATTTATAAGTTTTTTATGGCAAACATGTTAAACATAAGGTTGTCAAATTAGTTGGTGAGATTAAGGTATTGATCTTTATAGTGGTAAGGATTACTAGTCTTTCGGAAATCTGTCTTGTAGGTAGATCGGAGTATGGAGACATAATTGTGCAACAAACAAAGATGTGGATTGATTCTGTTTGGACATCTGAGCTCTCATATGCTCCTAAAATGTGTATTTTATTAAATAATTGGTTATGTTTTTATTTTATGGCAAGGGAGGATGCTGAGAAGATCCTTCGATGATCGTGGGTGTGGGGAAGAAGCTTCTTAAGCCTACAGTGGTGGTCGTTACATTTCAACCCACTTCTTGATAAACCGAGGAGAAAGGTGGTGTGGTTAAAATGTCTGGGCTCCTAATCGAACTTTTGACTTGGTGAGCTATGACAATGATTTGCAATGAAATTGGAAAATTCATCTTTTTGAATGACAACATGTTGGTCGTTGAGGACAAAAGAGTAGCGTAGATGATGACAGAAGTCGATTTCTGTGGTGGACTCATGGTGGAACTAGATTTAAGATGGGAAGGGAAGCATCGCAGGTAGTTACTTGACTATCGGAGAATTCCCTTCTGTTGTCTGGCATGTCATGAGATGATACATCTCATTAGAAGTTGTCTTGCTCGTAAGAAGTGGGAAAATCGAACAAGGGGTGTTCGTCACCTAGCTGCGTCAACTAAATCTGATGGTCCAACTTGTAGGATAAGCTCCCCCACATCATTGAATTAGCATTCATCAGGTACATATCCATCATCTTTTTCCTTTGGTCCCATTTGTATTGATAGGTCTAGGGATTTTGGTTTAGGGGTGATGGTTACATCGTCATCATCGGTGGTGGAACATGGAAATTCTTCCCTTTCTTCTCATGATGTTTCTAAGGATCTAGGGGTTGGAAGTCGTTTTATGCCACTTACCTGTCCACACTCTTGTCCCAAACCTTATTGGGTGATAGTCAAAATTTATTGAGTGTGGAGGTGGATTTACCACTCAATAACAGTCTTACGACTACATGCTTGAGTCCGGATAGATTAGAAGAGGCTCAGATAGATGGGGAAATTTGTGTGGAATACTCTATTGTTAATTTGGATGTTTGTCAATCGACATCAAAGACTCCAACATCATATTCTAAAGAGTTATCTCCCCTCAATAATTTTACCCTATTATTACCATTAAACCCCTTACCAACATTTTCTACCACTTTCTCCCTTACTCTTACACCATCCCCAGCGACCACAAAGAATGTTAGTATATGTAAGAAAGGTAGAGTGGGATCTAAGGGTGGTAACGTTTCAGAGGAGTCATCTCATGTGTCAATTATGATCACACTTATACAAGAGTCTCCTATTTTTATTAATTCTCCTTCTGACAGGGCTCGTAGAGATTTTCCCTCTAGCTCACTTATAAAATCATTGTTATGAATCTGAGCATTAGAGGTTTGGGGGATGCCTAAAAAAAAAAAAAATCCTTGAGATATCTAATTCATACACATAAGACTATATCATCCTTATGCAAGAGCTTGTGTCCAATGTGGACAAGGCTTGTCAATATTTCCTTAGTTTGTGCGCAGGGTGGCACCTCTATGTGACCGCAGTGACGACTATGTTTGGGGATTTGGTCTCCATGTGGGACCTAATGATGGCTTGATTTTCCCCATTTTATTTGTGTGTGGGGATTCTTATGTCCATAATGTTCAGGGGTCCTCTACAAAGGTTTCACATTGTTATTTGTTACAGGCCATATGCAGCAAGATTGGAATTTTGGAGTTAGATGGATATGGGTAATTTTCTTAGTATTGATTCCCTTATAATTGTAGGGGATCTAAACTTGGTTGTCTCTATGCAAAAAATATGGGGAGATCATTATAAATTGGACTCAGATGCGGATTTCTTTCGTCATATTTTTCACAACACAGTTTAGTGGATGTGTCTCCTCAACCCATCCAACTTACCTGGTGAAATCGTAGATCGAGCAAGGTAAGGATAGCAGATCAACTTAATCATTTCTTGATTTAGGAATAATTGTTTAAATGTTTGGGGGTTTGCAAATCTTAGGTTTCCCCAGCAAGCATTTTATATTATTTACCAATGTTCTTACAATGGAGGGATGAACATATACATAATAGGTATCCGCTCAAATTTAATCATGCATAGTTGCAAGAAACAAGTTTCAAGAATTGGTTTGTAGTTGTTGGTCTAGACATCTTGATGGTGAATATGTGGATAATATGTACAAAGTATACAAGAATCTTAGAGTTTTAAGAAAATAAGTTAGGAACTCGGAAAGGAGGAGAAAGACAAAGTTAATTGCAAAGTTGAAGGCCATTGATTGGAAACTAGAGCAACTATCAGACCCAAAAAATTACATATTTTTGTTGATGCCATCAAACAAAAAGTGGTGTCTTCAGAATGAAGAAAGAGGTATACACTTTGAATTCAAGAAGAGGAGTGGAGGCTTAAAATCCGTGCCATTTGGATAACCTTGGAGACAAAAACATGAAGTTTTTTCATATATTTTCATCACAGAGAAGGAGAGATAACTCAATATGGGAGATTCATAGGGAAGGAGGGGAGATGATTCACTCCTTTGAATATCTCCATCGGGAGGCAGTGAAAGTTTTTAGGCAATGACACATTGCAAGGGAAGGGGTAAAAATGAGAAAGAAGGTAAATGTATCTCAATTTCTACCAGAAATTTTTAATAATGAGGACATGGCACACATTAGAAGACTAATTTCACTTGTTGAAGTGGAAGGGGTTCTTAATTCATTTGCAAAAGAAAAAATCTCGGGTCCAGACTGTTGGACTGTCGAGATTTTTCTATTGTTATTTGGTTTGGTGGGGAGGGAGCTTCTGCTCATGATTGAGGAATCAAGGACAACCATGAAAGTATCTAGTGCCTTAAATTCTACCTTAGTGGCCTTGATTCCTAAGACGTCTGAGCCAAAGAATTTTAATTAATTTCACCCAATTTCTTTACGCAACCTGTGAAATTAATATTGTTGCATTTATTAGTTATCATTCACCTATCTGAAAAGATTATTTGTCTTTTGTAATTTATATGCAGAAAATAATGAATAAAAAACTACTGCTACTTCACATAGTTAAATCACAGGAACTAAGAAAATATTGCACACACACAAAATAATGAATGTCAATATTTTTGCACAAATGTCCTTGGAAAAACCCAGTGTGGGGAAAGCCAATTTTGTAGATGAGTATTTTTATTATTCTTCAATAATTTTGTAATTGAAAATTTTACAACAGTTTGTCGTAAATTGGCAAACCTCTGAAAAATTATTTTCCTCACTTATTCTAGTCAATCTGACCTCCTAGAAGAAACTTGGCTCCTATGATTCAATTCGGCCTTCCTCTGGCTCATTGAAATGATCCAGATGTGCAGCCCTGGCAAACTCACACTAGCTAGGAAATTAACTTAGCCTCCTCTAGAAATTTAAATTCTATAGGGAAACTTTGTTTCTCCTCTGTAAATCGATCACTCCGAAAAATTCCTTCTTGCATTGGTAACTTGACCTCTTTGAGTCAATTCACATTGCCAGTAAAATTGACCTCTCTGCAGATAAAATCAATCTCCCTCTATCTCTGAGAAACTGAAATCATTGTGAAGAATTTTCTCTAACAACTCTGTCTTCAATCACTGATGATCTCAATCTATTGGTGCCCTCATGCTATCACTGTGCCATTTTATCTAACTACAAATCTGTTTCTCGAATAAGATATCCAAATGCCCATCGACCTCCTCTTATAATCTCCCGTTGACGAATCAATGATCATGATATAACTCCAATTGATGGCTAATATCATCTTGACTTCTAAAAATGAATTATCTAGAAGCCACTAGAGGAAAATCAATTTTCCTCAATTAATTCTGATTAATTAATCCATTTCCCTAAGTTAGACATAGGAAAATTAATAAACTGGATAATTAATTCTAATTAAGGCATTTTTTCTTGGAAACTTTTTCTAGGTATTGGAGATAATTAATCCATTGTGTTCCTTAGCCTCATAGACACCATCTGAGACTAGAACACCTACCAGAGCTACATAAACTAACACTCCTTCTTAGTGAGGAAGGTGTTATGCATAAAACCCAACTTATCTATGAGGGAGATGAATATTTCCTACCTTAAGGCCTTTGTCAGAATGTCTGCTACTTTCTCATATGTAGGTATATATTATAGCTGAACAATCATGCATTGTACACAATCTATGGTGAAGTGGTACCTGATGTCTATATGCTTGGACCTGTCATGAAACACCAGATTCTCAAATAACCTGATGCAACTATGATTGTCGCAATGTATCATAGTCATATCTACCCTCTAACCAAAAAATGCTACTAGCAACTTCCAAATCCATATGGCCTCACATGTGGCCATGCTCATTGCTATGTATTCTACCTCTGCAAAACTTAGTGCCATGGACTTTTGCTTCCTGGTGAACCAAGAAACAAATCCTAATCCCATGTTGAAGTAGCACCCTGAAGTTCTTTTCCGATCCACTATATTACTTGCCCATTTTGCATCAGTATAGCCCACCAACCTGATACCATCACCTGTAGCATACCTTATCCCATACTTAATTATAACATGCAAATACCTTGGCACATGTTTTTTCATTGTCCAATGCACTCTCTTCGACTCCACCATGAATTGATTAAGAGAGTTTATTACATAGGATACATCTAGCCTAGTTTTTACCAAATACATGAGAGAGACTATCAACTTTCTATATAAGGTGGGGTCCACATCCTTCTACCTAGATGCATCTACCTTCCTCCAATTTGTGATCATGGGTGTAGACATGGCTCAATAGTCTCCCATCTTGAACCTCCTCAGGATCTCGATGTAGTATTTCCCTTGCCCAAGGAAAATATCCCCATCTGTCTGCCACACCTCCATGCCTAGAAAGTAGTGCATGAGCCCCAAATCCTTCATCTCAAACTCAATTTCAAGATCCCTCTTACACTCTTCTATGAGCCCTAGTGAAACTATAAGAATCAAATCATCCAGATACAAAAAATAATGAGAACCTCACCCCCAACCACCAAGTAGTAAAGGTTGGCATCTGCCTCACTCTTAATGAAGCCCATTCCCTGCAAGTATCTGTCTATTCATTCATACCACGTCCTAGGAGCATGCTTGAGCCCGTACAAGTCTCTCTTCAACCTACACATGTAGGTCTCACTATTGTGTGCCACAAATCCCTCTAGTTGATCTATGTATACCTCCTCTTCCAACTCACCATTAAGGAATGTTGTTTTGATATCCATCTAATGGATATGCATCCCATCTGTGTTGCTAATGAGATCAAGGCTCGTATAGAAGTATACCTTGCCACCAGATTGAATGTCTCCTCATAGTTTATAGATCCATCCTTTTAAGAGAACCCCTTGGTTACAAATCTTGCCTTGTATTTCTCGATTCTTCCATCTGCACCATGCTTGATCTTAAAAATCCAACGTGATCCAACCACTACCCTATCTGTCAGTCTAGGATAAACCTCCCACACATCATTTTTCATGATTAAGGTATACTCCTCAACCATCATCTCACAACACCTGTTAATATGCGGCCTTCTAATAACTGCAAGGCTGGCTATCTACTAATTGAATGACCAATTCCATGTTTTTAGTGTACCTCTCTATTTGTCTCTATTGTTTACTCCATGTCCTAGGAGATCCCACAAATTCCTAAGCATCTATGAGTGTCTACTAAACCTCATGGTTCCTCCTTCTAGATGCAGATAATGGAATATCCACCTCTATTTCCTCCTGATGCATCCCCCTAATCTATTGCATTTTCTTCTCCATACTCTGTGAACTCTAAGGAGCACCTGCACCTGAGCCCATGCTTGTAGTGGTAATTGTACTTGTTCTCTTTTTCCCTTGATCTTGTTGTTCAATTCTAGGAGATTATATTGGTTTCTCACTCTGACCATCTGTTGTTGGAAAATCTTTGGACCTCCTGTATGCCTTGTACTCCATGAGTTTCAAATCTCACCTGAATATAATCCTCCTAGCCCCTATAATTAATACTCAATATCCCTTTGAAGTCTCATTGTACACCACAAAGTACCCACTCTCTGCACTCTAATTTAACTTGGAACATGTATCTCTCGGAATGTGACAATGCCCTAGGTTTCCAAATATCCTGAAATGACTAACACATGACCTTTTCCATGTGAATGCCTCCTTTGGTATCACCATATTTAATTCTCTATGTGAAACATTGTTATTTATATAGAATATCACACTACATGACTCTTCCCATATGTAGTGTGGCATATCCTTGTCATATGGCATAACTCTAACTGCCTTTGATATAAAACAATTATTCCTCTCAACAACCCCACTCTATTGTAGCTTGTAAGGAATCGTCCATTCTCTTTTGATTCTTTCCCTATTACATAACTCCTAGAATTCCTTTCATGTATACTCACCTCCATTGTTTAACCAAATAACCTTTACCTTGCATTCACCACTAGAGCCTTGAACTCTTAAAGTGAATGAAGACCTTACCATTGGTCTTCAAAAAGTATTTCTAGATCTTCCAGGAGAAATCATCAATAAGAGTAACAAAGTACTTATATCCCTTCAAAGAATTTGTTGAGATTGGCCCACATATATATGAATGCACTAGATCAAGAACACCCTTTGATCTCGTGTCACTCCTTGGAAAATATACTTTCACAAAATTCCCCAACACACATCCCTTACCAACATCACCATGCTTTGTGCTCACCTAAGGAACACCTGTCACTATCTCACGAAGAAATCTAAGTGCCCCATGATGTATATGGCCAATCCTCATATGCCATAGCTCCCCCTAATCTCTAGGATTATTGTTGCTAACCAGTTCCTTAGGAGTATCCATTTGCAACCTATACAACCGAACACTCCTAACTCTAATCACTATGGGTGCTCCCCAATCCTTATGCCTAATCAACACCTACACCCCTCAAAAGAGTACATCATACCCTTTATCCTAAAGGATAGATATAGAAATCAGATTCATACCCAAGCCTAACACATGAAACACATCATTAATAGGAATCAACTTGCCACTCTCCCTTTGAAACAAAATATTCCCTCTTTCAAATGGATTGCATTTGGACTTATTCCCCATCTGAATCTAGAATATGATGTTATCCTCCTTGTAGTTGGAGAAGTAATCTCTAACTTTTGTCATATGAAATGACACCCAACTATCTATATGCCAAACACCCTATTAGGTTGAGCTAGATAGGCAAGCAATAAGTGTGAATTCTTGTTCCATCTTTCTAGAGAGCTCATCTACATTTTGCTAAAGTTACAATCTGCTTCTTTCCCTTCTTCTCAGTGTTCTTTCTCTGTGGACAATTGCTGACATAGTGGCTAAATGCATGAAAAAACATAGCATTTGACCTTGGAAAGGTCCTTCTTCTCCTTCTCACCTTTTGGGTTTGGTCCTCTTCTAGATCCTTTCTTCGCTTTCCCTTTTCCAGCTAGGGCCACATTTTCCTGTTGCTCCTCATTTTTCTAAGTCCTACTGTTGTTGCCATTAATAATACTTAGTCTAATATCCTCCTGAGCCAAATCGCTCCATAATCCATCCCAACTCGGTAAGGTGTCTCGTCCATTGATAACTTGAATGAAGGCATCACATTGCTTCGTAAACCCATTCAAGGCTACACGCACTAGCTCGTCATCATTTGGTTTATCTCCCACTACAACTAACTCGTCCTTTACTATTCTAATCCTTGTAAGGTAGCTAACAATGTCTTCACCCTTATTCATCTTGGTATTTCTCAACTTTTCTCTAAGAATCAACTTCCTATTTGTAGTAGCATGCTAGAACAAATTCAAAATAATGTCCCAAATTTTCTTCATTGTATCTAACTCAGTGATATGCAGAGCTATATGGTCCTTGACTCCATCAAGGATTAGCCTCCTTGCATTGGCATATTCCTTCTTATATGTTGCAAGTTGTTTTTTATTTGACAATACAAAAACCACACTAGTTGCATACTCCTTGAGACCATTTTCTTCCAAAAATAAATAAATGTTAGCTTTCCAAGCACCAAAAATTGAGGCTCCATCCAATCTATCCCAATCTCTTAATCATGTTGAGGCTATTTCATAAACCCTCATAAATATAGCGAAACCCAAATAAAATGAAGAACTCAAACTGGGGTTTAAACCCTTGATTTTTCTCTTACTTTTCTTGCGCAAACCCTTCTGCTTGTAGATTTGCTCTGATACCATGTGAAATTTTTAATATTTTTGTAGTTACTAGTTATTATTCACCTATTTGAAAAGATTATTTGTCCTCTGTAATTTATATACTGCAAATATTGAATAAAACACTACTGCAACTTCACATAAATTAAATCACAGGAACTGAGAAAATATTGCACATAAAAAAATTGAACATGGATATTTTTGGACAAATGTCCCTAGAAAAACCCCGGTGTGGGCAAAACTAGTTCTACAAATGAGTATTTTTATTATTCTTAAGCAATTCTATAATTGAAAAGTTTACAATTGTTTTTCATAAATTATCAAACCTCTGAAAAAATATTTTCTTCACTTTTTCTAGTTGATTTGACCTCCTGGAAGCAACTCGACCCTTCTGATTCAATTTTTCCCTCCTCCAGTTCACTGAATGGATCCACATGTGTAGCGTTGGAAAACTTGGCCTTTCTGTCAAACTCGCATTATCTAGGAAATTAACTCAACCTCCTCTAGAAATTCAACTTCTACTATCAAACTCGAATTCTCCTTTCCATATTGATCACATTGGAAAATTCCTTCTTTCACCTACAACTTAGCCTCTCTGAGTCATTTTACACTGCTGGGAAACTCGACATCTCTGTAGATAAAATCAATCTTGCTCTATCTCTAAGAAACTGAAATCATTGTGAAGAATTTTCTCTAGCAAGTTTGTCTTCAATCATTGTTGATCTTGATATGCTGGTACCATCGTGCTATCACTACACTCTTTTCTCTCATTGCAAATTTGTCTCGAATGTGATCTCCAAATTCCCATCGACCTCCTCTTATAATCTCTTGTTGACAAATCAACAACCACAATCTAACTCCATATCGGTGACTAATATCATCTTGACTTCTAAAAATGATTTTTCTAGGAGCCGCCAGAGGAATATTTATTTTTATCAATTAATCCTGATTGATTAAGCCATTTCCCTAAGTTAGGCTTAGGAAAATTAATAAACTGGCTAATTAATTATAATCTAGGAATTTTTTTCTTGGAATTTTTTTCTGGGTATTGGAGATAATTAATCCATTGTGTTCCTTATCCTCTTAGACACCATTTGATACTAGAACACTTGTCTGAGCTACATAAACTAACACAATCTATTTTATAAACTTATTTCTAAGACTATAGTGAATTGATTGAGAGATAATCTATCCAAGCATCTCTCTATGAAGCAATTTGTGTTTCTTAAGGATAGACAAATACTTGATGTTATTGTTATAGTTAAAGTAGGTCTTCACTTAATAAAATTGAAAAGCATCAAGGCACTTCTACTAAAATTAGATTTGATCAAAGCCTATGATTGTCTGGATTGGTCATTTTTTAACTGGCTTTGTACAATATTAGTCTCTTCTTTGATATTGTGGAATGGATCATGGCATGTATTTCTTCATGTTGAAAAATGTGTAGCTAGGTTTGGTCTTCATAAGTATGAAATTTATTTTGATTCTTGTAAATTGTAAAATAAAAGAATATTATTATTATTATTTTTGGAGCATGGGTTTCATGCTCAAGGTTTTTTTATTTTATAGGTCAAGCACCCCTTGAGTGCTTCTAGGGTTTGTCTTAGGTTAAGAAGTCAAAATAGTCATTGTCATAAGTTGAAGGCCCCTTCGGGTACATTGTAACTTGTAAAGATAATTATTTTTTTTCCTTAAAAGTGTCAAAGTACCCTCCAATATCAAGTCGATCTGACAGTTGGCAAGTCAGCCTAATTTGAGGAGCCATGTCCACCTTTGAGAAGCCTATATAAAGGATGACACTTGACTTCCTTGGAGGAAATTCATATCTCACTCATTCAAGTGAAGGAAGAAGAAGAAGAAGGAAGAGGACAAAGAAGACTTGGTTTTGGGCTATTTCTCTCTCACACGTGCAAAGGAAGGCTAGGGTTTTTGCAGCAAATCTAGGGTTTTCCTCTATAAGTTTGGTCTTGAATAAGAGAAGGAAAGAAGGTCATAAGAAACCATCCTCAAGCTCCAAATTTTAGAGAACTCCAAGTGAATGTCTAAGGAATTCTTGGGAGGCTAAAAGAAGCTCACACGTGTGGAAACAACAACTACAGGAGGGCTCAAAATTTCAAGTTTGCAGTGGTGTTACACACCTTTTTGTCGCATTAGGAAAATGACCATCAGTTTGGATCGTTCATTATCCATCTAATTGTTCCGAAGCATCCCCCTGGAAGGCTAGAACCTAAACAATCGTAAAGAGAATGAAATTACTTGATCTCAAGGCCCAAAAGCATATTTTTGACTTCTTGCATAGTTTCGTAGTCATTTTCTGCATATACACAGAAGATACCATTAGAATTTGCACAAAAGTGTGCTCTATCTTACACTTTGGCCTACACGCATGACTCAACGCAAGTAAAAATAAAAAGTAAAGTCTAGAAGATTTGTTAGTTGAATCTTTCCCAACTAACAAATTTGAATTGATGATTATTCAAGCTTGATCCCTCCCATCATGGAGCTACTTCCCTCTCTTTTTGAATCCCCTATCCCACCATTTGTGGATCTCATCCCTTAGCAAGAGGATCCCAAGCCTCCTCCTCTTGTCCTATAAATCTTACACAGGTCAAAAGTTTTAGGAGGAGCATGGAAGGTAGGATTATGTTACAGAAAAAGGGCTAGAAGGATTTGCATCCAAGGAGAAGGTTGGATATTGTGGGAAGAGGCTTGTAACATCAAGGCATTGAGGTTGTATGTTTGTTCTCCATTTTATTCAATGAAAAGAAACTATTATTTCCTAATCATGTCTATTCTGATATCATTTGTGAGATTCCTTGATCACTCACATAGGTTATGATTGGTTATTGATTCAATTTATAATGTATGTTGAGTTAAGTATTTCATTTATCTTTCATTCTATATACTCGATGCTTTGATCCTTTGCGTGTTTCTGCCTATGAATATCTCCTTTGAAACATCATGGAGAAGTTGTGGAAAACATTGGAACGATCTCTAAAGCATCAAGGAGAATCCAACTGGAAGGCACTGAAAGAATTTCAACAAGCACTTCATTAAACTAGTAAGTGATCCTTCGCATATTACTTGTTTCAATCAATCATAAGCTAAGGAAAAGTAGAATTTCTTTGCTTGTTTGTTACTAGATTTCGTTTGAGATTTAGGGAGATCCATATTGTCCACAAGAAGGATTATTCTGCCTAACAAATTGGAGATGATACTAGAGATCGAACCTAGAATCTCTAGCTTCATAGACAAGTGCCTATGTTTCCAATGGTCTCATCACTTTTGCACATGATACTTTTTCCTCGTCAAGGGAGAATAGTGAAAGTAGAGCATTTGTCTTACTACAATTTCAACCCTAACTCTACTAGTAGCGTACCTTTGTTCAAGAAAATAATTACTCCCTATGAGGATATTGGTGTTGGTTTGCTTCAGGATTCGTCACTGATGGGAACTTTTGCACTCCCTCCACCGAATTTTCCTTCTAATGTTTCCCAGCTTAACATGATCTCATGAAGCACTATGGAATCTTTTGATCCTTGGATAGTGCCTTTAGAATCTGAATTAACCTTGTATGGCAATGAGATGCCTTTAAGCCCACTTGAGTTGGCTTATCAAGCAATTCAAACGTTTTCTGATCCACCATATTCTAAAATTGATCGAGTGAATGCAATCACTGATGATTATTCTCAATTACCTTGGTTAGAACAAATTTCATTTTCTCATCCTTTCGAAATACATTTACAACTGATGAAAATATTATGGATATTATGAATTTGGATGAAATTCCATGGGATTATTATCATCATCATTTATCTTTTCTTCCAAACCTTGATAAAATCGAGAATGATTTTTATACCACATTTTTGCTTGAGATCATAGATAATCTTGAATGTCCAATGTTAGTTCTTCAATCTGAATCTGAAAATAATTTGGAAACATATCTACAATGATTGCAATTGAAATCTCATTCAAAATAGGAATTATCGAGAACATTCACATAGGTTCTTTGTGCTCACTTGAAGAATTCAAATGTACACAGCCTTATTTCAAGAATTCCATGACATCTTTGCCTAGTCCTATGAGGAAATGCCAGTATTGACCCGAGTATTGTTGTTCACAAAATTAAGACTTACACGGATGTTAAACCTATTAGACAAATATTACGTCTAGTGCATACACGAAAGGTTGTTGCTATCAAAGTTGAGGTTGAAAATTTGCTTAAAGCATGTTTTATCTGTCCTACTCCCTTGACTGATTAGGTTTCCAATATTTTTCTTGTTAACAAAAATTAAGGGAACATAAGAGTGTGTGTAGATTATAGGGATATTAATAAGTCTTGTCCCAAACAAAACTATCCTACCCCATATATCGACCAAATCATTGACAATTGTGCCAGTAACGAAATATTTTCTTTCATGGATGGATATTTCAAATACAACCAAATCAACATACTCCTCATTGATCAGAATAAAACCACGTTCATCTGTCCATGGGGGACTTTTTCTTATTAGAAACTCCCATTTGGATTAAAGAATGTCATTGCAACCTTTCAACGGGCCATATCTTACGCATTTCACGATATCAAGCATATTGCACAACCTTATTTGGATGATTTACCAGCTCATTCACTAAAAAGGGAAGATCATCTAATGCATTTGATAGGTATCTTGAGCAGGCGTTGACACTACAATATATGCTTGAACCCTCACAAATGTGTTTTGTTATGTACAATTTGGTCGATTACTGGGATTTTCATATCAAAGGGAGGCATTTATGTCGATCCACTTAAGTTAGAGGCTATTTTTAATTTTCCTACTCCTTTCAACTTACGCCAACTCCAAAGTTTGCAAGGGAAAGTGAAATTTCTAAATCGATTCATCCTGAACTACATTGAGCTAACTAAAGGTTTTACTCGACTGTTGAAAAAGGGAATCTTATTTACATGGGATGAAGTTTCTAAAAAATCTTTTGATGCACTCAAACACACGTTGACTCATACATTGTTGTTGAATCCTCCCAATTATTATTGAGACTACTTTTTGTATTTAGCTGCATCCGATGTCACCATTGGCATGGTTTTAGTTCAGCAAGACAAGTTGAATGATGAACATGTGATATCTTATGAAAACTGAAATAAAATACAAACATATGGAGAAATTAGCCTTGGCAGACGTTCAAGTTGGCCAAAAATTACGTCACTACATTCTCTTACATAAAACAACATTGATTTCAAATTTCAACCCTATGGTTTACATTATTACAAGATAGTTTCTAGGGGTAAATATTCTAAATGGATAGTTATCCTACAAGAATTTGATTTAGAATTCATAAAATTTAAGTCTAAGAAATCATTGGTGTTTACTGAATTTTTATGTGACTTTCCCTATACTAAGATGAAAACCATGGTAGAGGATTCTCTTCTAGATGAATCCCTCTTTCTTATTAGTACTTTAAACCCATGGTATAGATATATTATCATGTATATTCAAACCTATGATTTTCGGCTAGAATTGACTTGAACCGACCATCGTCGTATTCAGTACCAATCCCAATAATACACTATTGTTGGTGATACACTTTATCATCATGGTGTTGATTCCATTTTCAGACAATGTTTGACTCACGAGGAAGTCAAAAAGGCAATGAATGACTGCCATTCTAGAGCTTGTGGTGGTCATATGTTAGGGATTTCCACTGCCCAAAAGGTTTTACGTGTTGGGTATTTCTGGCCTTCGATGTTCAAAGATTGTATAGCTACGGTCCAAAAATGCTACAATTTCCAAATCTACAATCGCAAAATGCATGCACCTCCATCTCCTCTTCACCCAATCATTGATGTCAGTCCTTTTATAAAATGGGGCATCGAGTTCCTTACATGTAACCCTCACTCGGTCGGGGGGCATGGGTACATTATCCTAGCAGTGGATTATTTTACGAAATGAACCTAGGCAATGCCTACATATAAGGATGATGGTGAAATGAAAACTATTTTCATATTCAATCATGTGATTGCTAGGTTTAGTGTTCCATAAGCCATTGCCATGGACCATGGTAGCCATTTTCGAAACTTTATGATGACTGAACTTACTGCGAAGCTAGGCTTGCCTCATGACAGTTCTACTCCATATTACCCACAAGAAAATGGCCAAGTAGAAGCCTTAAATAAGGTTTTGACTACCATGATTAAACAGATTGTCAAAATTCACAAATGAAATTGGCATCTGATGTTTTTTCAGACTTGTGGGCATATCATATCTCAGCAAAAAAATTGATTGGTTTTACTCCCTTCTAGCTGGTTTATGGTCTGGAAGTAGTATTGCCTATTGAATGTGAAATATCGTCATTAAAATTGACAATCAAATTGTTACCAGCCACTTCTGTAGAGGCGGAACATTTTTTGTACTTAACACGACTAGATGAGACTCGCCATGCTGTTGCATTAGCTAGTGAGACTCATAAGAAACTAGTTAAGGCAAATTTTGATCAAAATGTAAATCCTCGCTCATATTTGGAAGGTGAACTAGTTTTGGTTTATGATCAAGAGCACGATAAATTAGGTGTTGGTAAATTCGAGCCCATGTGGCATGCTCCTATATTGTAAAACATTACTGGAAAAAGGGGATTATGAGCTAGTTGATATGACGACATTTATGTAGGAAAGCCCAAAAATGGTCTTTACCTGAAGAAATATTGATTAGTTCACTCTATGAAGAATTTGTAGATTGTTGTATCATATTTTGTGTGTGGTAATTTTAGCATCTTTTTACGATTCTCTGCTACTTCTCCTACTTATCTTGTATTACACTTGATTTTCATATGTCGATGCTCCCTCAAACTTGCATTGGCTTTGCCAATGGCACTAGTCATAGTACTCATAATTTTTCCTTTGCAGCTTAGGCTATTTATTCACCCACTGATGAGTTAGTATTTATTCATGAAATATGCCTTAGTCGAACAACTAACATCGCAGAATATACTATAGTTATTGAGCTATTATCTGATGCCATTTCATTTGGTATACATCGATTAATCATTAGGTTATATTATCAACTCATAGTATTACATTTAAATGGTGTCTATTATGTAAGAAGTTTTACAATGTTAAGAATGTTTTTGCGGGTTCGTCTCTTGGAGAGATAGTTTGATTACATCGAATATCAACACATTCAAAGACATTTAAACACGTTAACTGATGCATTGGCTAAAAGTGTGGCTTTACAAAATGTCATCCAAGACATGAGGCCTTGTGGCCTTTATTATCTGAACATGTCGATACATCATCAGTAGAAGAAAAAGTAAAAAAAAATAAAATTAAATAATAATATATATATATATCTATATTATTAGTATATATATATAATATATATATATATTATATATATTATTATATATATATATTATATATATATATGACTAATAGCTACACATGATGATCATGGTATCAGACGATAGCTCAAGCTACTCATCGTAGCAAGTGACTAATCGGTCTAGGAACCCCCATAGTGTGCCTCTGGTAGTGGAGGGGCAAGTCATCAATCCCAACATCTGGGATGTCTAGGGTCAACTTCTCTAGGTTGTGCTCTAGCTCAGGCAAAGCCTCTGTTGCATTAGGGTTCTATATTGCAAGAGTTGTTGGCTGCTCACCACATCTATCAAATTTTCGTAGTCCTACTGGCCTCACCGGGCCCACATCTGCATGATTATTTCGAATAGTTAGTTTTGGATGCCAAAAAACAAAAAAATACAAAACAACCCAAATGTGAATTTTTTACCTAGGTCACCCCAATGCATTCCAGCCAGTAGTGGGATATCTGGATCACTCGTGTAATCCATGCCTACATATGGAAAGTCCTCTATCATAATGATCTGACGTTCCAACAATTCAAATAAATCAGGAGTATATTGAACAGTTGGGCCATCACCACCTCAGTGGCGCTCCATCAACGTGACCCACTTCAGCATATGAGGATCTCACGGTCCTCCTACATCTATCAATACCTGTGGAGTGAGAAGGGGGATCCCCTCTAGAGAAAACGAGATAACAAAGACACCATACCAACTTTTTTTGAGTTTGCCAGTTTTCACTCTTGTTAGTTTCCCTTTGAGGTTGGAAACTACCCCTTCACAACAGTTAAATATCATAGGCTGCGAGCATTCTACGGAAATATGAATTTAATCCTTGGTGAGTAAGTGAAGTGTCCCACTCCCACATAATCATGCCACAGTAAATCCGATAGTCCTCGAAGGAAGTCTGTCAATGGTGTCGATATTGATGCGTCCATCTCTGAGTTCGGACCCTGGAGAACAATGTTGTACTAGGTAAGCAGCAGTTGTTTCACCACCTCGTCTATGCCCATACAAAGAAATGTTTACTCCAAGGGATGGGAGCTTAGTCAAGAATAGATTTCATCAACATATATTGTGAGCCTATGATCCCTGATTAGGAAGCACTTTTATTGTACATTCCATTTTCTCACCATCCATTCCAGAAAATGTAGTTGGGCCTTCATGCCTGGGATTGTGAAATATTTGTATAGGTTGCATTTTCTCAAAGCCTGTAATTTTTCTGGATGGTTCAAAGATGCCACATCCTATTCTTCATGTTCACGCTCTCTCCACTCCATTTTTGTAGATCAAAACCCTGCAAATAAACATGGAAAATCATTAGAAAACATTGTGATAATTTGCAAACTATTTGGGTATTTTAAAAAAACTTCAAAACCCTCAGTGTTGTGTGTGGTTTCCTTTTAAGACTACTATGGATTGTCATGGTTCTAGCCTTAGAAATTGCACAAATATCAATTTATGTGTAAAAAAATAGGTCGGTGTACACAGGCTCGATGAAGAGAAACTACGCACACCGAGGACTATTTTTGAATTAATGAAACCCTCCAAAAAAAACAAATACATGGTGAAAAGTAAAATAAAAGCAATGAAAATGAAGATATCAGAGATAGCTCTTACCTGCAGAAAGCAACTTGTGATTTGGTCCACCGGTTTGCCCAGAATCCGCCTCTGAAGTTTTTGGTGAAAAATGCACTCAATCACTCTCAAATGGTAAAAAACATAAATGATAAAAGACTTTTTAATTTTTGGATTTTTATAATCTTTTTAGGCCCATTTAAATATTATGTTTTTCCTATTAGCCTCTGAAATCCAATTTTTTAATGTTTTTACTATGTTTTTGAGCAGTGACAATATTTTTTGAGTTTAAATGTGCAAAAAATAGGTTATTCATGAAAATGAATCATTTTGGTGATGAGTATATTATCACTTTTATGATCTCGTTAAAAAAATACGAAAAAGTGAAACCCATGAGTTCTCTTTAATCCCTTTTCAGACTCCCTAAACATGAAAATATCATCGAGTACTTGACTATTTGAAATCATAAAAGTAAATGAACAGTCATCTATTCAATACAAGTTTACCCCTTTTACAAACTAAACTAGCCTATTTATGAAAAAGGTATACATTGACTAATCATGGTCAATAGAGTTCCCTCTTGCATTATTTTAACCTTTTCCGGGCTTGAGAGACTAAATTTATGAAAAGTTACATTGTGGAGTTTACTTATGTTTTTCTCCTCACTCCCTAAAAATGAAAAACACCGAGTTTTACTTTCTCTGGGCTCGTTAAAAATTTACATTGAAATAATTGAACGAGTTTTCTTTTTGTGTCTTTTCAAACTCTTTAAACATGAAAATGACGTCGATTTACCCCTTCATTGGACTCATAAAACTTAAAGTGTAGGACTCGTTAATTATAACAAGACCGAACCACTCCTTCCTAGGTTTCGAGAAAAATACTTCAAAGGATGAGCTTACAAGACAAGCATGTGTTATCCTCCTCAAGCATGCCAAAAATAAAGAGGTACTTTCCAGTAATTTTGGGGGGAAATTGGGAAAGAACATTTGTTTATATTGTAAAAGGAAAGATGTCACTCTTGAACATGACACTCCGTCAACTTTATGTCTGGGTTGGGAAATCCATTTGCCTCTCAGTTAACCATACCTCACTGAAAGTCTTCAAATTGGTTTCTAGTCCTATTATTTTTTAGTCAAATGCTGCCAAGTCAGAATGTCATGTCACTGATATGTTCAAGAGAAGTCCAACCTCAGTCAAAATTACCTTGCAATTCATAGACTTCAATCACATCGACCATCCCTAAGTCAGTCTTGGATTAATCCAAATTGTTGTTCTTCAAAGCTCGACATGAGTTTTGTATTGTAAGCCTTGCTACGATGAGTCACTTTCTATCGAATTTAGCTCACTATCTAGGAAGTTGATCTAGAAAGCTTCTTCAGTACCATGGAGCATGCATGCTTAATGGAATGTTTCTTTCCTTCGACGATAATTTCTCATCATTAACCTTTGATCAAATGATTTTATGAGTGTTCGACTTCAAGACATTTTTTCACACTTCATAGATTGTACTAGAAGTACCTTGAGAACCATTGTCATTATTGGTGGTTTCTCTCACACTTGTTAATGGTTCACATCATTGACAGGTAATCAAGTGGTTTCTACCATGTTCGACTACGAGACATTCACTTACATGGTTAGATTTGTACTATAGATCAAGAGATGGAGATGAAGACCCTGGATCTAGTTTCATCCATCTAGGTTGTGTGGAGTTATTAAATATTCATGATTATAAACATAGATCCATTGATGGCTACATCCATACTATGTCTTCTGTTGACATGGATCTTTAGATGTATTTCCATACTAATTCTCTAAGACATTTATGCTCTGAGTATGGGAATGCCTACCTCAAAAATGATTTTATATTGCATTGTAACATTTTATTGATTGTTTCAGGTCCCCTACTACGGTCTCTAACCCGAACCTTGGCATGATAAAGTGCTTCAGTCATCAAACATCTTTTCTAACTTTGCACTTTAGGGGGAAATCTGTTACATGTCATTTTGTCACATTAGGAAAATGACCATCAGTTTAGATCTTTCACTATCCATCAAAGTGTTCCAAAGCATCCCCTGCAAGGCTAGAACCTAAAAAATCCCAAAGAGAATGAAATTTTTGAATCTCAAGGCCCAAAAACGTATATTTGACTTCCTACACAGTTCCCTAGTCAGTTTTTTCACATATGCAGAAGATACCATTAGAGTTTGCACAAAAGTGCTATGTCTTACACTGTGGCCTGCGCACATGACTCAACACAGTAAAAAATAAAAAGTAAAGTCTAGAATATTTGTTAGACAAATCTTTCCCAACTAACAACTTTGAGTTGATGATTATTTAAGCCTGATCCCTCCCATCATGGAGTTACTTCCCTCTCTTTATGGATCCCCTATCCCACCATTTTTCTATCTCTTCCCTTAGGAAGAGGATCCCAAACCTCCTCCTCTTGACCTATAAATAAAACACAAGCCAAAATATTGGGGGGGACCATGGAAGGTAGGCTTATGTTGCAGAAATAGGGATATGAGGATTTGCATCCAAGGAGAAGGTTGGATATCGTTGGAAGAGGCTTGTAACATCAAGGCATTGAGGTTGTAAGTTTCTTCTCCCTTTTATTCAATAAAAAGAATCTATTATTTTCTAATCATGTCTATTTTGATATTATTTGTGAGATTCCTTGATCACTCACATAGGTTATGACTGGTGATTGATTCAATTTATGATGTATGCCGAGTTAATTATTTTATTTATATTTCATTCTATTTACTTGATTCTTTGATCCTTTGTGTGTTTCTATCTATGCATATCTCCTTCGAAACATCATGGAGAAGTTTTGCAAACCAATGGAATGGTCTCTAAAGAATCAAGGAGAAGCCAATTGTGGAAGGCACTGAAAGGACTTCAATAGGCACTTCATTAAACTGGTAAGTGATCCCTCACATATTACTTGTTTCAATCAATCATAAGCTAAGGTAAGGTAGTAGTTCTTTTCTTTTTTTTACTATATTCTATTTGAGATTTAAGGAGATCCATCTTTTCCACAAGAAGGATTAGTTTGCCTAACAAGTGGAGGCTGAAATTCTACAGTTGGAGATCGAAGTTGTGCTACTTGAAGAGATTTGATTGGGTTTAAATTGAATAAGGAAAGCACATCATCCAGAAAGGTTGGACTTGGTCTTGGAGGGTATTGGTATTGGTCTAAATGTCTTTCAATTCATTAACTGAAGAATATGTAAGGAAAAGAAGAGATTTGTGGGTTTTCCTATCAAGTGGAGAGGTTTTGGCCTTGGCTTGCCACGTATATTCTGTGTTGTTGTTCTTCCTGTTTTGGTAGTTGTTTGATGATACGAAAAAATAATAATAACAAGTGAATCTAATAAGTAATATAAGTAAAAATACATCACAATAAGTTACCAAACAAAGATAAATCGCTCTAATCATTTCCCTTTAGATTTCTCAACATGGTATCAGAGGTAAGGTTGGCAAAGGGAATTATGAATATATCTACTACATTGAATAAGTTTCTCAAGAAGTGTTCAAAGGTAGCAAGCCATCACAATAAAGGTATCAAGGAAGCATGGAATCTTCTATTTAATCCAAAGAAGGAAATGACCAAGATAAAGGATGAAGGACTCTTCTCAACACTCACTGGCACATTTCAAGATGAGAAAATTTGGGTGATAGATAGTGGTGCATCAAGACACATGATTGGTCATCACAAACAATTAAATACATTGTCAAAATGAAAATATTCTTACTCAGTATAGCTTGGAGATAATAAGAGATAACTCGTAAGAGGAATTGGATCAACCTTGATAGAGCTGTAGAATGGAGAAAATATTCATCTCAACAACATCCTATTTGTTACAAGTTTGCATAAGAATTTACTCTCCATTTCAAGTCTAGAAGATAAAGGTAATAGAGTGGCTTTCATTCATGGAAAAGTTGTAGTATGGAGTGAAATCTCAAGCATAGAAAATGATAGAGTGATTGGAATTTGTGAAGGAATACTTTACAGGTTGATATCTCCTCTTGCTCAAGCCCTGGTTCACATTGAAATCAGCCCATGTGAGATTTGGTATAGGATATTTTGTCATCTCCACTTCAAGATCCTTCCAACTCTAAGTTCAATAGTAGATGGAATCCCAAAACTAAAAGAAGATCATGAAGGAGTATGGAAACAATGTGCATTGGGTAAGAAATCCAAGAGACCATTTAGAAGCAATGCCTCACAATCAAAAGAAATCTTGGATCTTATTCATTCTGATGTTTGTGGTCCTATGACTCCCCAATCACTTGGAGGTCATCTATATTATGTCACATTTATAGATGATCATTCAAGAAAGAGTTGGGTTTACTTAATGAAATCCAAGGATGAAGTATTTAAAAATTTCAAGAATTCAAAGCTGAAGTAGAGAACCTTACAGAAAGATGAATCAATAATGGAGGAGAATATACATCCAAGGAAATCATAGATTTTTGTAAGGAGTCTGGGATTAAGTGGGAGTTGATAGTCCCATATAATCTCAAACAAATGGAGTTACAGAATGAAAGAACTGATCCATTGAAGAAAGTGAAAATAAATGTTACATGATAAAGACTTACCGAAATTTCTGGGTGAAGCTACAAAAATAGTTGTATACATACAAAATCAAAGTCCCCACAAGTCACTAGATAACATAACTCTTGAAGATGTATTAAATGGAAAGAAACCTATCATATAACATCTTCGAATTTTTTGTTGTCCTATATATATTCATATACCTAAGGACAAAAGAAAGAATTTGGATCCATCAGACATGAAGGGAACATTTTTTGGATATAGCAACTCCTCTAAGGCCTATAGGATTTACATAAAGGAAGGAAATTGAATTGAAGTTAGTTGAGATGTGATATTTGATGAAAGTATTGCAATCAAGAAATCAAAGGATCTCCTTATGGACTCTAATGATGAATAAATTCTAGTATTTGAAGAAGAAGTTATTAGGGAAGTGTTACACTGAAATTTGTCACCATGGTTATCTGCAGTTAAATAGCCATGTTGTCCTTCTTGTCAAGCCTCAAACCTTTTCTCTTCATGTCAAACTTCAAAAAGAGAGAAAGTCACTTTAAAACATGTTTATCTCTGGGTACGCAGGTTCTCTCTACCTTGCCTGCGTGTACGCACTCAAAACACACTGTACCTGCGTACTTGTACGCTCTGTAAG
>APFE030921123.1:0-10332 GCA_000404065.3 Pinus taeda
AAAATGATAGAGTCTAACTGGACTTGAACCCACAACCTTCATGAAGCAAACCAAGCCACACAACCAACTAACATGATCCCTAAGTCATTACTTGTCAAAAAAGAGTGTATACATATGTGTGAAGCCCTAAACCATAACACAAAACAATGACAATTCATCATAGTTCATTGGATCTCTCACTTATAATCATAGTCAATATGAAAATGTACACTTGTGAGGAATTGTCCCTCCTACCAACCACCACATAAAAAGTTCAGAAAAACATCACCACTCTAAGACTTAACCTTAGACTACTGATAAGAGATGTATAGTCGTTGATCGAAATTATCTACTAAATTGGATCATTTTCATATGAGTTTATTATGTAATTATGTGGTCCCATGCTCATGTGAGAAGACCGTGGTGCCAATGTTTACGTCTGCAAAAAACATATTTGACATTATAACCATATTAGGATGACATGTGACTATCAGTATGACCTTTCCCTTAACTTTTGTGCCATGGTCCTTTGGGTCTAACCATCATGTAACCATGCAACTGTGCGATGTGACCAGATCATTAGGGGTCCATGATCATTGACATTCTTCCATTAGAATGATGAAATTATGCCACATGGCAGCCTATAAGAGGTGTCATGTGTCACCCATTTTTGGCCTTTCCACTAATCAAAATCACCATTTGTACCTGCCATGTGACAGACCCTAAAGGTGCCATGTAACCTTACTAACATCATCTAGATGATGTGTAAAGCTACGTCATCTCCTTACTGCCATTTCATATATTTTGACCAGCTGATATTTGCCACATCATTAGGAAAACCTTGTCAAATCCTTTGACCAACTAGACGTTGCCACATGCCAAGATTCCCACATCATATCCTCTGGCGAACCAGACTTCAGCACATGTCAGGATTGCCATGTCATTATATCCAACCAATAAATATTTCCCACATCATCAAGACTAACATGTCAACTCCTCTAACCAACCATACTTTTCCACATGTTAAGATTTCCATGTCATCCCCTCTAACCAACCAGACTCCACCACATGTCATGACTATCATGTCATTATCTCCGGCCAATCAAAATATGCCATGTATCACTACAGGACTAGCCAGCATGGAGGGCCAACCCTGCTTAAACTTTGGGAAAGTTAATATGTCATTTGTTGTTCACTTTTTCATCTGATTGTTGGATCTATTTGACCTGAGCATACATGCTCAAAATTTGACAGTTAAAGTTTGTACAAGTTGGGTCATTATGTGCCATAGATTTTATTATTGAACCATAGATCCACCCAAAATATGCACACTATTTAACAAATTTGGTTCTTGTTGGTTTTCCACATAGATTAAGCCCTTTACAAATGTTGATCTTCAAATGGCCATAACTTCTCATCCAAGAGAAGTTTTTCATAGTGTGATATACAATTGAAAAGGTCTCAGAGAGGACAATCCATAGATTTATTAGGACATCATAACTTCGACAATTGAAGAATATTCAAACCTCTTTGACTTCACTTGATGAAGACATGCAAGAGATATAAATATCATACTGCTTCCTTTGAATAATAAATGATATTTGTTCTTCCTTAGGCATACCCTTTGACATCAATGACATTGGTTGTCATCAATGACAACATTATGTGTAGCAATATCCAATTTTTTTATTGATGGAAACACTACTAGACATTGATAGTCATTAATGACAATGCGCCAAAACTCTAAACTGCCCTTGACATGCTAATGAGGACTCCAACTTCATCTTGTTGTTTCTCTTATTTTTTTGCCTTATTTTAATCTTTTATTATCTTTCCCTTTGACACGTTGCTTTATCTTGTTAATTCTTTTTCTTTCTTCTTCAATATCTTCATTCTCTCTCCCTTTGACATATGTGGAAAAGCGACACGGTTTCCTAACAATGCTTCCATGATTGTGCATGGACTTTATCTTTTTATAATTGGAGTCTGACCTTGAGAGCATGTTTTCATCATCTGTAAATTCCTACCATATCTTCTAATGTCTACATTCTTTAATTTCCTTTGAAATTTCATGTGGACTTGATGTAGTCTCCCCATGGGACCATGCCTCCTTCTATGTGAATATTCCCTTTTAGTATTATTCTCCTTACATAAATCCCTTATTCAAACCATTTATCAATCTCCCTTGAGCTTCTTAGCTAATCTTATTGCTAATTTCTCCCTTATATTTGGGCTTCCTTCCTACATCTATCTTGCATACTAAAATTCCAATCATACCTGAAAATACTTATACTTGTAAATATCTACCAATGTTATGTAACTTGAAACTCGCTCTGAATCTCCCCCTGTAACTATTAATTAATTTTCCTATTAACATATTGTTTCCCTCTTAGAACAACTTCTTTAAGTAAATGATAATTTTTCCTACATAATCTTGCTTCTTCATGTTGTGATTCAACCAATTATGATCTTGAAGAAGACTTTAACAAGGAATTATATCTAAGGGTTTATATCTAATATTCATTCTTATTGACTCATTTTCTATCCCCTAGTGTTGATTCTTGCAATAACAGTGAGTCCCTCTCTCTTGCGCTATTTCAAGTTGAATCTGCAATCACGTGCTATGTGTCCTTCATTGTGACATATGTAACATACAACACTAGGCTTCAACCTTGGTGTAAATGAAGCATATGATCCATTTTTAATTTAATCCATATGTATTTGATCATATCCTCTATACCTAATAATATCATAGATTCTATAATTATGTGTTTTATGGCCAAATTTTGGGCATGAAAAACAATAACCAAAATAACTTACTTTGATACATGGAGATATAGGGTGATATTTATCTTTTGAAGTTGTCACTTGGAAGAACCTCATCCATTTTCTAATTTCTAACTCTTACTTCATTGTTTCTTGCGTATTCTTTGTGAAGATTTGTTGTCGTGAGAGATTCCATTATATTATTTTGGTTCCTTTGTGTTTGTGAAATAAATATACCTTATAGATTCTTGGCATCATTTTGAGAATCAATAGAGATTTTGACATGAACATGCTTGGTTTGATTCATCACTTACTTATGATATTGGAATGAGTTAATGTTGGATGCGATGAATGTTTGATCAAGCTCCTTGGGTTGGTCCTCATTTGATGTGCTTGGAAGATCTTTATTCTTGGACATCTCACAACTTCCTTAAGAATCAAGGCCTATTTTAGTGATAGGATATCTTTTAATGTTGAGAATATGAACCAGAGATTCATATCGTTTATGAATGTTGAGTAAACACTTTAGTGGACATCACTTGTGGGTCAATAATGGCTATGGAAATTCGAAAAGGTAAGAGGCATTCTTTAATTATGAGAAATAAAGGATATTATGAGAAAAGGAAGGTGAAGTGACACAAATTTGCATGCAAGGGAAATTAGATGAAAAATGAAGGAAAAAGGGAAATAAATAATAAAAAGGCATCAGAGAAACAATTCATAGGTTTTGTCAGTTCTAGCTTTGGTTAGTTTAGCTTTTGGCTCTCTTACAATTTTGCACAATTAGAGCATCATTGGTGCATTTTAGCATTCACTTGGATTAGGATAATGGAAAGAAAACAAGAAAATAAATGAAAAGGACAAGCAAAGAAAATAAAAGGAGCACAAGGGGAAGGATGTATGAACAAATTCAATAGGAGGATCTTGCAGGTAACAAGTTGCATGTGTGATTTCCTTGTTGGGATGTTAATGCATGGTACATGAATTTGCTTATTTGGTTCATTCGTTTTCATTGGCATGGGTTATTCCAAGTTTGATAGTGGTTTTAGCTTCACCTTTCCATTTCTTGGATAACCATGTTATGATGGGATTCATTCTCAGTTGAGATTTGGATTGCTGGAAGTTTTTGGAACTAGGTGAGCTGATCTCAAGAAATTCCCAAGGATTTTGGATGGAGATGGTTTTTTATGGGAATCCCTTGATAAGTGAGTGGAGATAGGAAAATTCCTCAAGGAATTCTAAGGCATCCAAGCTTGATTTGGTTTTTTGATCTCTGGACCAGTTTAGGTGAGATCATAGTAGCTTGAGGGTGGAGGTGGTTTAACCTCTAGAGTCCCCGGTTGATTATGTCTTGGTTTATCCCATGACATCCCACTTTCTTGCTTGGAATATGGTACAGGGGTGATTGGATGAAAGAAATATTTTGTTCAGCCCAATCTATGGTCAGGTGGTACATGGATGTCCCTGACTTGGTTGGGTTTTGCATAATTTAATATGAGTTATTATTCTATTGTAATTAATGAGAACATGTACTTGTTATTATGTGGATTTTAAGGCTAATTTTTCATGGTTTCTATTCTGGTTATATGATGGTTATAAGCATGGTTATATGATGTGCTCTAGTTATTGCTCTTGTTCATGATTTGATAGTTTGTTGAATTGTTTATGAATGCATGGGCTAACAAGTGTTGTTGTAGCTAGCTTGATAGGGCATTGAGCCTTCTTGGTGATTCTCAGATAAAGTTCAAATTTTTATGATCAGATATGCATTCATGACGCATAGCATACATGTTTACCATATGTTTGACGAAATGTTTATCATGTAATAGGCATGTTTAGGTCATGATATTGTTCAAGTTTTGAATGGTTGGAATGGTTATAGTCTTAGTCATGATTATGGAAAGTTACAGGTAGTTTTGGGTAGTGGTCTGGAGGCTTTCCTAAAAAAGTGGCATAGATTTTTCAACCGTATGCTATGAGTTGTGGATTTTGGGTCATAACCGTTAGCGTCCAAGCTTGTGTGTGTGGATATATCCATCCAACAACATGCACAAAGTGTCAAGGGTGTGGTTGGGGAGTAAACTCCCTAAAAAATAGTATCGACTCAGGGATTGATCACTTATGGTGGCTTGCAATATCTTGAATTGTATGTAGGCCCTGTGGTTTGTGAGTTTGTTATCGGTATGTCAGCCCTGCTTCCATAACTAGAGTTTGGAGGTCAGCTCATACCATAGTGACACCCAACTCATGTTTACCCTGAAGAGATAGTAAAAGTGGGTAAATGTGGGAGGTACACATTACAAGGTCGTATCAGAGCTTCCAAGTTCAAACACTTGGAATGGATGGGCTAAATTTATGTTGTTATGCATGAATTGTGTAGATGTGATAGGCTCCCCTGACCTTTGTAAGGTATGATTTTGATTATGTTTCTATTTCATCTATCTAACATGGTATGCTTGAAGGAAGAAGAATATCATAGATGATGAGTAGAACGGTAGATTACAATTCACGTGACTCTCCTTCCAGATCAGTTGAGTAGTAAGGAGATGAGTACTCTCCTAATATAACAGCTACATTGAGTAATTTGAAGGAAAAAATTAGAACTACAATAAGACCAAGTTCATGGGACACATGTTCCAAGCTAATAATTTTAGTGGGCATCACTTGTGGTTCAATATATTTGCAAATGAAATAGCATAGGCAAGAGGCATTAGTTGAAATTTGACTATGAGAAATAAAGCAAAATAGGAGAAAAGGAAGGTGAACAGACATAAATCTACATGCAAGGGAAATTAGAGGGAAAATGAACGAAAATGAAGGGAAAAGGGAAATCAATAATAAAAATGCTTCAGAGAAACAACCCATATATTTTGTCAGTTCTAGATTTCATTAGTTTTTCTTTTGGCTCTCTTACACTTTTGCACACCTAGAGCATCCTTGGAGCACTTTAGCATTCACTTGGATTTGGAGAAAGGCAAGCAAACAAACAGAAGAAGTAAAAGAAGAAGCAAAGGAAAGAAAAGGAATGCAAGCAGAAGGTTGGATCAACAACTTCAATAGCAGGATCTTGCAAGTAATAGGTTCCCTATGTGATTTCCTTAATGGGATGTGAATGCATGGTACATGAGTTTTTTATTTGATTCATTTTCTTTCATTAGCATGGGTTTTTCTTGGTTTGACAGTGGTTTCGTCCTTGCCTTTCCATTTCTTGGATAACCTTGGTGTGATGGGATTCATTCTTGGTTGAGCTTTGGATTACTAGAAGTTTTTAGAACTGAGTGAGGTGGTCTTAGGAAAATCCCAAATTTTGGGGGTGGAGATGGTTTTCTCTGGGAAGCCCTTGAAAGATGGGTGGGGACTGAAAATATCCTCAAGGTATGGTGAAGGAATTCTGAGGCATCCAAGCTCAATTTTGTTTAGTGATCTTGGGACCAGTTTAGGTGAGATCATGGTAGCTTGCGGGTGGAGGTAGTTTAACAATATGATTCCTTGGTTGATTATGACTTGGTTTATCCCATGAGATCCCACATTCATGCTTGGAATATGGAATGAGGGTGATTGGCTGAACGAAAGATTTGGTTCAGCCTAATCTATCGTCAAGTTGTTAGTGGAAGTCCCTGACTTCGTTGGAGTTGGCATAAGTTAATATGAGATATTATTATAATTTAATTAATGAGCACATGTATTTGTTATTATGTGGATTTTATGGCTGCTTTGTCATGGTTTCTATTCTGGTTAAATGTTGTTTATAAACATTGTTATATGATGTGCTCCAACTATGTCTCTTGTTCATGATTTGATAGTTTAATGAATGGTTTATGAATGCATTGGCTAACAAGTATTGTTAAAACTATATTGAGAGGGAATTGAGCCTTCTTGGTGATTCTCAGATGAATTTAAGAAGTTTGTGATCAGATATGCATTCATGACCCGTAGCTTATATGTTTACCATATGTTTGATGAAATTTCTATCATGTACTAAGCATGTTTAGGTCAAGATATTGTTCAAGTTTTTAATGGTTGGAATTATTATCATCTTAATCATGATTCTAGAAATTTATAGGAAGTTCTGGGTATTGGCTTGGAGGATTTCCTAAAAAAGGGGCATAGATTTCATGATCGCATGCTCTGAACTCAGAATTTTGGGTCATAAATGCTGGCAATCATGCTTGTGCATGTACTTATAACTTTCCAACCACATGCACAGAGTGTCAATGGTGTAGTTGGGGGGTAAAATATCTAAGAAAGAGTAACAACTCGAGGATTGATCGCTTGGGGTGGCTTGCAAGCTCCTTTGTGGTCTATAGTCCATGTGGGTTGTTAGTTTGATGTTGGTTTGTCAACCCAACTTCCATAACTAGAGCTTGGAGGTCGGGTCATATTATAGTGACATCCACATCATTTTAGTTAGAAGAGCTACAAAAAGTGGGTAAATGTGGGAGGGACATGTTACAACTTCATCCTCTCATATTTCACAAAGTTGTTCCTTCTCATTCAACTCTTCTCACAAAAACTGCTTTGTCATTTTTGTTTCTTCTAGTTCAACCTGAAGAGTAAGAATGTTCTCTTAATTTAGATATTTATCCTAGAGTTTTTGTATTAGTTGGCCTTACTTTTTTCTAAAGGTTTTCATTTTCTTTAATGCACTTCTAATTTCTCCTTCATTATCTATTTCTACTTTAGGTTCTTCTATTTGAAAGAAGAACAATATTTCACCTCTTTCATCATCAATAACACTTCATTACTTTCATAATCACTATCTTATTTTGAGAGGAAGTTATTCTTGTCACCTCACTTCTTCTTTTGATTCTTAGTCTTGAATCTTGGTTCATCATCACTGTTATTAAATTTTGCATAAGGACATTTATAAGCAAAATTTCTTACTCTTCCACATTTAAACAAATTGAAAGGGAGCATACGTTTAAACATTTTGGCTCCCATTTTCAACTTTCTAACAAACTTGGCTCCTTCTTCAATAGAATTGGAGTCTTCTTGATCTTCATACTTTTTCCCTTCTTTGGTTTCTTTGAATGTTGCTTCCTTGACTCATAATTTTTCCTCCTTTATCTCTAGCTCATGTGATGAGTGCCTTCCATGAAGTACCTGCATAATGATTTTATCCATATATAATAGTTCTTCAAGGGATGATACTTTGGGATTCAATTTTAATGGAACATATCTTAATATTTTCTTAAAAACAACGTCATCCTTGACTTTTTCACCAATACATATCATGGAATGGACAATATTGTCCACTCATAGAAAATATTAAGCAATATCCTCATCTTCTTCCATCATAAAACTTTCAATTGGGCCTTCAAATATTGTAGCTTGTCTTCTTTCATGTTTTTATCCCCTTCATAGTAAGTTTTACGATTGTTCCATATATCATGAGCTGACTTACACTGCATTACTTTGACAAATTATGAATCTAACAAACCACTCAAAATGTCATGCTTGGCTACTACATTAGATGTATAGAGGGAATTTCCATCTTTATCTATAGGAGGAGTATTAGGAACTTTATAATTAGCTTACAATTTCCCATGCATTATCTCCCAAGGAAATGAGATAGGTCACCATTCTTATCTTTTAGAAAGAATAGTTAGATCCATAAAACAAAGGAGGATTGTGTGCTTCTTTGATCATGACAATCTTTCCTTGAAATCTACCTTCTAGTATTTAACTGTTCCTAAAGGCACTTGCTCTGTTATGCGACTTTCTCACGAACCAGATGAAAAGATAGATCAAAAACTTGATAAATAACCTCTTTGACACCACATAAATGAACAATTCTTGGATGATACAAATGAAAAGACCTCCTTGGTATATATAGGAGTCTAAGGGGTCACAATATAATCAGACTTGTCATAAGAATAATAATGTAATGGCACAACAATAAGAATAGTGGGCTTCTATGGGGAAAAACAATAACAATATGCAGGTTACATGGGCACAACAATAACAATAGGGTGCTACACTAATAATAACAATAAGGGGGATACACTAGTATTATAGGGACCTAACATGCCTCGCTCCTTCAAAAAAGCTTTTCCTCAACACTTGAGTAGTTATGGATTATTCTCTATAAAATTATCACCATCCCATGTGGAATCTTCTCTCAGTAAGTTCTTCCTGTTAATGAGATACTATGAAATTGATCAATCTGTAGTTGTATGTTTCTTGTTTCCATGACTACTTCAGGCTTTAATATTATTTTTCCTTCTTCGTCAAGCTCTAGAAATACTATTTGAATTGGGACCTTGTCATTGATAACCTTCTTTAAGCATAAAACATGGAAAACTGGGTGTACTCGAGAAGATGTAGGTATATCCAATTTGTATGCCATAGTACCAATCTTTTGCAACACTTTGTAAGGACCATAATACTTAGGTGGTACTTTATTATTCATCTTAGCCTACTTAAGGGAAATTTGTTTGTACAGTTGTAGCGTTAATAATTCCTAGTCACCTACATCAAAAATTATTTTCACTACAATGTTGATTGCATGTTGTTTCACTTTATTTTTTGCTAGAGTGAGGTTATCCTTAAAGAGTTGGAGAACTTGTTGTTGATGATCGATGTGATCTTCCACTACTTGAACCTTAGAATTTTGTCTTAAATAAAGTGCCATAAATGGGGTCATTTTTGCTGCAGTATGGAAAGAAGTGTTATACCACCATTCGGCCAAAGGTAACCACTTGACCCATTGTTTTTTTAATCAAATACAAAAAAATGGAGATATCCTTCCAAAAATTTGTTCACTATCTCAGTTTTGCTGTCAGATTGAGGATGATAAGATGAGATATGAGCAAATTTAGTACCAAGGTAGGAAAATAATTATGTCCAAAAATTTCAGTGAAAATGGGATCTCTTTCACTTACAATAATTTTTGGGTTTTCATATATCTTTTGAATTTATTCCATAAATGTATTAGCAATTGTATCGGTTTTAAAAGGGTGAGACAATGCACAGAATTGTGCATATTTGGTAAGTCCATCAATTACCACCATGATAAAACTCTTTCCTTCAGAATTAGGTAAAATTGTGATAAAATCCATTGATACCTCCTCCCAATGCTGACTTGTGGCTAAAGGTTGTAACAAGCCCGGGGTCTTAATTGTCTCAACTTTATTTCATTAGCAAATCAAAAATTCTACCACAAACTTCTAAATAGAAAATTTAAGTCAATCCCAAAAAAATTCTTCTTGATCCTATTGGAAGTTCTTAAAAATCCTGAGTTCCCTCCTAAGGGGGAGGTGTGCAATTCCAAAAGAATCTTTTGTTTAAGTTCGTAATTCTTATAGAGAAATAAATGATACTTTTACCATAATGAATCATTTTTCCAGATAAATGTATCATATGTATTGGGACCTTGCTGCAACTATTGAATGAGTGTCCACACCTCTTCATCATTCTTTCATTCATCTCTTGCTTCAGTTATCCAATTAGGTTGCATAATATAAATGGCATAGAGAAATGGTACCACGTCCTCATCCCTTTTTGAGAGTGAATATACAACAACATTTTGCTTCCCTTTCTTGTAGATGATTTTAAATTCATAACCCAACATATTTGTGACCCATT
>APFE030921139.1:11644-22094 GCA_000404065.3 Pinus taeda
TAACGAGGCTCTCAGTCCAAGGTTTAGGGAACCCTTGCTTAACAGCTTGATTGAAAAGCTTGTGTATGTGGGGGATGAGGACAGGGCCTCCAATTTTTAAGATTTATGCCTGGGAACCTTCAATGTCCTTAGCTTTCCCATTCGCGAGGCGATTAACCCCAAACTTAATGTCTTCTAAAGAGAAGACTTCTTTCATTGAGAGCAAGGTATCCAAATTATCCGTGACATTAAGAGATTCATAAAGCTTTTTAAGATAAAAACCAGATATAGGATAATGTTTATTCCTTAGATGCTTTTTGTGATTTAAGCTTGGATGATACCATATTGCGTTTTCAAAATCCCCAGCTGAACCTCAGTGGCAGTATCATAGATACTGGCATATATATAGATATATCAATCAACAACCACTCTTGAAGGCCTCCACTGCACTCACTTACCAGGTTGCAGCAACAGTAAAGTATGTACAACATTTAATTTGTATAATGCAACATATTATAGAATAGCGCGGACCCCGCATTTGCTTTACTGTTTATAACTTGAGCACCATAGCAAGCACACACTCAGCGTATGGGCACTTTGGGAGAACAAGCACACACTCAGCGTATGGGCACTTTGGGAGAACAAGCACTAACTGGTCAGCCATTTTTAGCAGGCTTCGATGATCGTTGAAGAGGTGATGTTTTGCAAGACGACTCATTGCCAAATCCAGCAGAAGTTTGTTTGTCGTGGAGCGTCCTTCCATCTCACAGTTGGCTCTCGTAAAAGTATTGAGGAATCAACACCGCCAATAGATAGTGCGATTTTTTGAAAAACACGAAAGGCATTACTTCTTTTACAACAAATCCACATGGTATCACTGATGTTATTGGAATTCTTAAAAAAAAATGGTATCACTCATATTACGGGAATTAAAAATATAATAATGATGACCTCCATTTCGCATTAAATGAAACTATAATATAATGACGCTAGGGCAATATATATATATATATATGACATACATACTGAAAATATATTAGCATAATCATATTTATTAATATAGTTGATATATATCTATAGGCTCATATCAAGCATATATACAACCATTTTTCCTAGTGTAGTTGATAAATCGCCTATATCAATTATATTAAAAATATTATGTATATTTTTAAAAAACTAACTATTTATACATTATTAATAACTATAGTCAATAATAACAACCATATTCCTTATATTATTTTATAATATAATGAGTTATTATATTTATAATAATAAATTAATTAAAAAAATTAATAACATAAATCATAATAATCATTTTATAAAAATATTATATATTAATTCTTATATAATAATATGTAATATGTTTATTAATATTATTATAGTAATATCTATAATTATTATTATTAATTTATATTAATTCATAATAGTATTAATTATTTTAATAATAACCCATAATGGTTTTTTTTTTAAAGTTAAATTGGGGGGTTTGTTGAAAAAATTTTATACATATAAAGCTTTATTTCTATTTTGCCCAAATTAATTGGTAATAATTAATAATATAATAATAATAATTATTATTTATTATTTTTACAAAATGTAAATAAAATAATTACTTATTTATTTAAAAAATAATATTATTTTTGAAAAATAAAAATATTTTTATTTTAATTTTATAATCATAATAATAATAATAATATTATTATTATTATTATTATTAATTAATTCTTTGTCACAATGTGACGGTGGACTATGGTTGACCACGGTTGTCATGGTTGATTTTCATATTGAGACAATATTTGTCACAAAGCGCCATTTGATCATGGTTGACCATGGTTGACTATGATTCACCATGTTTGAGTCAAAGGAATAACAAACCATTGGGATTTATACTAAAATCCCAAGATTGACCATTGTTGAACATGTTTGATTCTATAACACATTGTTGACCGTGATCAACCATGGTCGACCATGGTTAACAAAGATTGTCCATGCTTTTTGTATGAGACATTTTTTGTCACATTGCAACATCAAACCATGGTTGACCATGGTTGACCATGATTGATATTATAAACCCAAGGGGTTGATATTATCAATCGAAGGGAAATATAAACCCAACATATTAATATTAAAACCCCATGATTGACCATAGTTGACAATGGTTGACCGTGATTGATATTATAAACCTAAGGGGATAATAAACTCAACTCATTGATATTATAAACCTAAGGGGATAATAAACTCAACTCATTGATATTATAAACCCAAAGGAATAATAAACCCAAGGGATTAATACTAAAACCCCAAGGGATTATGAACCTATGGGAATAATATTAAACTCAAGGGACTAATATTATAAACCCAAAGTATAAAACCCTAAGATAAATATTAAAAATACTAAAATAAACATGGTTGAGCATTGTTTATTTTCATGTTGAGACAATCCTTGTCACAACACGACATTGGACAATAGTTGACCATGGTTCATTATGGTTAATGATTGTTGAATATAATTAAACCCTAGGACTATGAATTCTTAGGTCAATAAACGTAAGGGATTTGTATTATAAACCCAAGGGAATAATAAACCTAAGGGATAACAATTATAAACCCAAGGTATATAAACCCTAACATCAATATTATAAACCGTAAAATAAACATGGTTGACCATGATTGACTATGTTGATTTCCATATAGAGACAATCATTGTCACAAATATGCAACATTGGCCCATGGTCAACCATGGTTAACCATGGTTGATTTTCATATCGAGACAATCATTGTTGAACACAACGTTAGACCATGGTTGACCATACTTGATTTCCATATCCAACCTTGTTTGACCATGGTTGAACATGGTTGGTTATTATTAACCATGGTTGATAATGATTAATATTATAAACCCAATGGATTGATATTATAATCCCAAGGGATTAATACTAAAATCCCAAAGGATTATGAACCCAAGGGAATAATATTGAACCAAAGGGACTAATATTATAAATCCAACATATATAAACCCTAACATAAATATTATAAAAACTAAAATAAACATGATTGACCATCGTTTATTTTCATATTGAGACATTCCTTATCACAATTCCATGTTTGGTTGACATCATAATCAACCATGGTTGACTAGGGAATAATAAACCTGAGCATTTGATATTATAAAATAGAAGGAACAATAAACCCAAGGGATTAATACTAAAACCCCAAGGGATTTTGAACCGAAGGGAATAATATTAAACCAAAGGGTCTAATATTACAAACCCAAGGTATAAAAACCCTGAGATAAATACTAAAAACACTAAGATGAACATGGATGAGCATAATTTCTTTTCATATTGAGAAAATCCTTGTCAGAATGCGACATTGAAGCATGGTTGACCATTGTTGAATAATATTAAATCCTAGGAATATAAATGCTTACATCAATAAACCCAATGGATTGACATTATAAACCCAAGGGAATAATAAACCTAAGGTATAAAAATTATAAACCCAAGGTATATAAACCCTAACATGAATATTATAAACACTAAAATAAACAATGTTGACCATGGTTGACCATGATTGGTTTAAATATAGAGACAATGCTTATCACAATGCAACATCAGGCCACAGTTAACCATGGTTGACCATGATTGATTTTCATATCGAGACAATCTTTGTGAGAAAAAACATTGGACCATGGTTGATTTCCATATCAATGTGGTTTGACCATGGTTGATTTCCATATCGATATGGTTTGACCATTGTTGAACATGGTTGCCTATGATTGACCATGGTTTACCATGATTAATCTTATAGACCTAATGGATTGATATTAGAAACCCAAGGGATTAATAATAAAACCCCAAGGGATAATGAACCCAAGGGAATAATATTAAACCAAATGGACTAATATTATAGACCCAACGTATATAAACCCTAAAAAAAATATTATAAACACTAAAGAAACCATGATTTACCATGGTTTATTTTCATATTGAGATAATCCTTGTCACAATGCCATGTTGGACCATGGTTGACCATCGTTAATTTTGATATTGATACAATCTTTGTCACAATGCAATGTTGGACCATGGTTGATCATGGTTTATTTTATTGCTAAGACAATCCTTGTCACAATGCGACATTCAACCATGGTTGACCATAGTTGGCTATGAATTGTAATGGTTGACCACGATTGATATTATAAACCAAAGGGAATAATAAGCCCAAGGTATTGATATTATAAACCTAAAGGGATAATAAACCCAAGGGATTATGAAACCAGGGCAGTAAAATTAAACCCAAGGGACTAATATTATAAACCCAATGTATATAAACCCTCAAAAAAATAATATAAACACTAAAATATACATGATTGACCATCATTGATTTTCATATTTAGACAATCCTTATCAAAATTCCATGTTGGACCATGGTTGAAATCATAATAAACCATGGCTGGCCGGGGAATAATAAACCCAAGCAATTGATATTATAAACCCAAAGGAACAATAAACCCAAGGGATTAATATTAAAACCCCAAGGGATTATGAACTTAAGGGAATAATATTAACCCTAAGGGACTAATATTATAAACCCAAGCTATATAAACCCTAAGTGGAGATAATTTTTTTCATAATGTGAGATCCGACCATGATTGACCACATTTGACCATCATTGGTTATGGATGACCATGGTTGACCGTCATTGATGCTATAAACCCAAGTTAATAATAAACCGAAGGGATTGTTATTATGAACCTAATGGAAACATAAACCCAATGGATTAGTACTAAAACCAAGGGATTATGAACCCAAGGGACTAATATTATAAACCCAACATTGGTAAACCGAAATAAAATATTATAGACACTAAAATAAATATGATTTATTTTCATGGTGAGACAATCCTTGTCACAATGCGACATTCAACGATGGTTGACCATGGTTGGCTATGATTAACAACGGTTGGCCATGATTGATATTATAAGCCTAAGGGAATAATAAATCCAAGGGAGTAATACTAAAACCCTAAGGGATAATGAACCCAAGGGAATACTATCAAATTCAATGGACTAATATTATAAAGCCAACGTATATAAACCCTAAGATAAATAGTATAAACATTATAATAAACATGATTGATCATCGTTGATTTTCATATTGAGCTAATCCTTATCACCATTCCATTTTGGACCATGGTTGACCATGGTTCCCATCATAATAAACCATGGTTGACTGGGAATAATAAACCCAAGTGATTGATACTATAAACCCAAAGGAACAATAAACCCAAGGGATTAATACTAAAACCCCAAGGGATTATGAACATAAGGGAATTATATTAAACCCAAGGGACTAATATTATAAGCTCAAGGTATATGAACCCTAAGTACTGACAATTTGTTTCATAATGTGAGATCAGACGATGATTGACCAAAGTTGACCATGGTTAGTTATGGTTGACCATAATTGATATTATAAACCTAAGGAATTGCTATAATGAACCCAAGGGAAACATAAACCCAATGGATTAATACTAAAATCCCAAGGTATTATGAACCCAAGGGAATAATATTAAACCCAAGTGACTAATATTATAAACCCAACATTGGTAAACCCAACTATAATCCCAAGCGATTAATACTAAAACCCCATGACTCACCATATTTGACAATGGTTGACCTTGATTGATATTGTAAACCTAAGGAATAATAAACTCAACGGATTGGGTTTATAATATCAATATTAAATATAAACCTAAGGGGATAATATTAAACCCAAGGGACTAATATAATAAACCCAAGGTATGAAAACCCTAAGATAAATATTAAAAATACTAAAATAAACATGGTTGAGCATGGTTATTTTTGATATTAAGATAATCCTTGTCACTATGTGACATTGGACCATGGTTGATCATGGTTTATTATGGTTAACCATTGTTGAATATGACTGAACCCTAGGAATATGAACCCTTAGTTCAGTAAACCCAAGGGAATGATAAACCTAAGGGATAACAATTATAAACCCAAGGTATATAACCCCTAAAATCAATATTATAAACCCTAAAATAAACATGGTTGACCATGGTTGACTATGTTGATTTCCATATAGAGACAATCCTTGTCACAAATATGCAACATTAGCCCTTGGTCAACCATGGTTGACGATGATTGGTTTTGAGATTGAGACGATCATTGTCGAACACAACGTTAGATCATGGTTGACCATGCTTGATTTCCATATTCAACCTTTTTTTTTACCATGGTTGATAATGATTGATATTATAAACAAAATGAATTTATATTACAAACCCAAGGGATTAATACAAAATCCCAAGTGATTATGAACCAAAGGGAATAATATTAAATTTGAGGGACTAATATTATAAACACAACGTATATAAACCCTAAGATAAATATTATAAAAACTAAAACAAACATGATTGGCCATGGTTGACATCATAATCAACAATTGTTGACAAGGGAATAATAATGTCAAGAAATTGATATTATAAGTGAGAAGGAACAATAAACCCAAGGGATTTATACTAAAACAACAAGGGATTATGAACCTAAGGTTATAATATTAATCCCAAGGGTCTAATATTGTAAACCTAAGGTATACAAAACCTAAGATAAATATTAAAAATAATAAAATCCTTGTCACAATGCAACATTGGACCATAGTTGACCATTCTTAAACATGGTTGACCATTGTTGAATAATATTAAAACCCTCGGAATATAAACGCTTACATGAATAAACCCAATCGATTGGTATTATAAACCCAAGGGAATAACAAACATAAGGTATAAAAATTATAAACCCATGGTGTATAAAACCTAATATGAATATTATAAACCCTAAAATAAACATGTTTGACGATGGTTTATTTAAATATAGAGACAATCCTTATCACAATTCCATGTTGGACCATGGTTGACCATGGTTGACATCATAATAAAACATGGTTGATCAGGGAATAATAAACCCAAGTGATTGATATTATAAGCGAGAAGGAACAAATAACCCAATGGATTAATACTAAAGCCACAAGGGATTATGAACCTAAGGGAATAATATTAAACCCGAGGGACAAATATTATAAACCCAAGGTATAAAAACCCTAATATAAACATTAAAAATACTAAAATAAACATTGTTGAGCATAGTTGATTTTCATATTGAGACAATCCTTGTCACAATGCGACATTAGACCATGGTTGACCATAGTTGACTATGGTTGAACATGGTTGACCATTGTTGAATAATATTCAACCCTAGGAATATGAACACTTACATCAATAAACCTAAGGGATTGATATTATAAACCCAAGGGAATAATAAACCAAAGGTATACAAATTATAAACCCAATGTATATAAACCGTAACATGAATATTATAAACCCTAAAATAAACATGGTTGACCATGGTTGATTTCCATATAGAGACAATTCTTGTCACAATTCAACATTGAACCGTGGTTAACAATGGTTGACCATGATCTATTTTGATATGGAGACAATCTTTGACATTAATTAAATTATTATTTATCACATTTATAATGGATTAATCACTATATATTAAATCACATAAATTACAAAGTAACATATAAAATCATTATAAATTAAAACAATGTTTTGCATTAAATCATTATATTATATTAAATTACAAATTATCATATAAAAGTAATGTACACTGAACTTCACAATATTGTATTGATTACAAATTATTATGTAAAAGTAATGTATGTTAAACTACACATTATTGTGTTAATGAAGGTGTTAAAGACTAAAAATGGATTCTATTAAAATGATTTGGAACTATTATAGGTTAAAAGAATGTTTTGGATTAAAATCAATGTCCATTAAAACATTGTAGTTGTTTATAAAATCAATGTATATTAAATTAAAAATTATTATTATCAAATCAATGTATATCAAATTCCACACTATCTTTTTATAACTAAAAAACTATGAAACCACTTTAATAAAAAGTTAGCACCTTCAATTAAACTTTAAAATTGCAATATATTAGATTACAAATTTTGAAATAATAAAATTAAACCTATGTTTTGTATTAAAATAAATGTCCAAAACCCTAGTGTTATAATAAGTATAAAGAGTGGGAAGAAAAAAAAATGTATCTCCATATTTATTTCTATTCCATTTCATATATTTAAAAATTATTATTATCAAATCAATGTATATCAAATTCCACACTATCTTTTTATAACTAAAAAACTATGAAACCACTTTAATAGAAAGTTAGCACCTTCAATTAAACTTTAAAATTGCAATATATTAGATTACAAATTTTGAAATAATAAAATTAAACCTATGTTTTGTATTAAAATAAATGTCCAAAACCCTAGTGTTATAATAAGTATAAAGAGTGGGAAGAAAAAAAAATGTATCTCCATATTTATTTCTATTCCATTTCATATATTTATATGGTTTTCTTTACAATATTTCTCTTAAGAATTTTTTATCCTAGATTGATTTGAAAGATAAAAACTAGAATATATCAATTGTACCAAATCTCAACTTCAAACCTACAATATACGAAATATGAAATATTAATATATTAATGCATTGTCTAATTAAAATAATTATAAAAATTAATATGTTATTTAATTTTATTGATTAATAAGGTTGATTTTTTCGAATTAATCAATTGTAGAAGATTTTGGTCGACTTTCGAAGCCAACTAATGTGGTTTGATCCTCGCGACAAATTGTGTGAAATATTGAACAAATCTGATTTGTGGTGAGGATGAACCACATTAGTTGGTTAGAAAAGTAGACCAAATCTCTACAATGTGATTAGTCCCAAAGACAACCTTATTATCAATATGGATCTCAGAAGTCTAAGATCTAACATTAATTTTTATTACTAAACACATTAATTAATTATTATTTATAACATTCATAATAGATGAATCACTATATATTAATCACATAAATTGCAAAGTAACATATTATATATTAAAACAATGTTTTGCATTAAATCATTTTATATAATATTAAATTACAAATTATCATATTATCATATAAAGGTAATGTACATTAATACACGATATTGTATTGATTACAACTTATTATGTAAAAGTAACGTATGTTAAACTACACATTATTGTATTGATGAGGGTTTTAAAGACGAAAAAGGGATTCTATTAAAATGATTTGGAACCATTATAGATTAAAGCAATGTTTTGTATTGAAATCAATGTCCATTAAAACATTGTATTTGTTTATAAAATCAATGTATATTAAATTAAAAATTATTATTATCAAACCAATGTATATCAACTTTCACATTATTTTTTTATTAATAAAAAACTATGAAACCACTTTAATAAAAAAAATTAGCACCTTATTATAAATTTTGAAATTGCAATATATTAGATTACAAGTTTTGAAATAATAAAATTAAACTTATGTTTTGCATTAAAACCAATGTCCATTAAAACATTGTATTTTTTTATAAAACCATTGTATATTAAATTAAAATTTATTATTATCAAATCAATGTATATCCTCGATAAAATCCCTAATTTAGATGAATGTGGCTTAGATTTATTATATGTAAGAACTCCTCTCAAATTTATAAATATTGTCAATTTAAAATATTAGAATTAAACTATATTAAAATGTCTTACTATAATTTTTCTATGCAGAAAATACTTCTATACAATCCTTCAAAGAGAATTTCAGCCAGCTAGGCTTTATCCCATCCTTACATTGACTTTGGTTTTGAATAGTCTTGACTCTTAGAGATTTCAAAAACCTAAAACGTTGTGATCTAATATGGCATCTCAAATTTATGTTGTAATTACTTACTTCTTTGCATTCAATATATCGTTATAACTGCCATTTATAATTATCTTTGTAAATCTTGAGATTGAGACGAAGTAGGAGCGAGAGTTTCAGAGCGATCCAGATTCGATCTCTGTGACGGTAATGGCTCTTTGCCCTAACTACGTCTCTGAAACCTTCGATGACCCCATAAGCTAGAAGCCTGGATCCGCACGACTAGCACTGGTCATCTTCGCGCCGTCGAGAGTAAGGGTTTCATGCTATTTGCTGCAGTTATAGTTTATAAGAAGAATAGAGGTGTGAATTTGGTTGGATCTGTTGCATATTGTGTCTCCTTAGGCGGTGAATATAGCTGATAAACTCCCAATAGGCTCAAATGGGTTGGATATGCTTTTGAAATGCTCACGGATTAGACCATTGACAGTTTGCTCTGTGTACACCGTCCTTTTGGGGATAGAGAAGTTACCGCAAAACTTTGTAAACAAATTCCCTACGCTGATTACTGGTTCCTTCCTATATTTATGGGATTCTGGAACAGAGATCGATGTTGCCATAGCACTACAAACCAACGAAGGGGGATATAATGAAACAACACAAAGTCTCCATAGGAAATCGATAACAGAGCCGGATGAATCTGAGGTGAGGTCAATAATTTG
>APFE030921140.1:0-26234 GCA_000404065.3 Pinus taeda
CTACCAATTCATTCAGTGTTGTTGATATGTTCAAGAGAATTCATTCAGTTGCAATACTCATAAACCTTCATTTCCATGACCACCATTCTTAAACCTTGTGTCGTCAGTCAAATTCCATCGCTAAAATCATTACACTCGTTTTGTGTCGTTGATGTGGGATACATCAAGGCGCTCCTACGATGAGTCACTTCTTGTCGACATCAGCACATTATCCAAGAAGATGACTTAGAAACACCCTTTCAGTACCTTGAGGCTTGCATACATCAATGGCAGGTTTCTCACTTCCGGTGATACGCATACATCAATGGCCTTCAACCAAAAGACTTTGTATGGTGTTTAAAATCAAATCATCCATTCACACCATGAAAAATATATTGCAGTACCTTGAGGATCATTATCATTATTAGTGATTTCTCTTGCATCTGTTAATGGCTTACATCATTGGCTGGTAATCAGATGGTGTCTTCCCATGTTCGACTTCAGATCACATATTCACATGATTAGACTCGTACTTGAGCAAATAATTGAACGAGATAGAAGACCCCGGATCTAGTTTCATCCATCCGAGCTGCGATTTCAAGAGTACTAAATCATATGTACAATGGCTTTACATTGATGGTCATTCCAATCATGGGTCTATACCTGTAGATGACTATTTATGTACATGTAATGAAAGTTTATAAGCTTAACATGGGTATGCCTTCCCTCAGCAATTCATGTAAAATAAAAAATCATGATATATGTATTGTAATTGATGTAGGTCACCTTCCACTTTGATACCTCCTCATCACATCGTAAAGCATTTCATTCGACATTGGCATTTTTCCGACTTCATGCTTTAGGGGGAAATGGTTACAGATCCATTTGGGCACATCAAATCCTAACATCCAGATCAGTGTTTTAGGGCTCATCAAACCCTAAATTTAGTTACTTCATGCCCTAAACAAGTCACCCCTTTGAATGCCTCCTTCCCAGATAGTTTCATGACTTGAAGACATCCATAAATAGTCTCTAGAGGGACCAGCGCAGGTAAGCCCTTATGATGGTGCACTGCAAAGTAGTTGAGTCCACTACCAGGTTGCTCTGTAGAGCACTTAGGCTTCCTTTAACCTACGCTAAGCGAGAATGGGCGAAATTCACATAGGGTTTGGGGAATATTCTTATCTTTTGGAGTCATCTAGAAGGTTCGCTCACTTACCAATTCCTATGAGCTCGAAAATGGATGAGGAATGAGTTAAGGTGCATCCTATCCTCTCATCCCTTCCTCCATGGAACTAATTCTAAGTATGGAAGGCCATTCAATGCCCATTAATGACAAAACCTCCTTCATCTTCCTATAAATTGACCACTCATCTAAGTGATCAGTGACTGGATTATGTTGAATTGTAAGGAGATAATGCTACTATGAGATTTGGCTTTGAAGCAAGTATTGTAATGCTACAATTTTGTCATGCTTTTGATGTGATGTAGATGGGATCCAAGCTGGAGGAATGGCTTTGAATCAGACAACAATGGTTGTAATTCCTTCTTCTATCTAATAAAGTGTTTGAAACTTTTTCCCATATGTTTGTGTTGTTTCATAATGCTTATGTGTGTGAATTGTATCTAATTCCTTTCACTTATATGCAATAGATCGTATGCTTTGATCAATTCTTTGTCTTCTGTTGTGTTTAAAAGGTACTTCTCAAGTGGATTAAGTATGAGAAGGAGCGACAGGATCGATACAAGGGAGATGAGAGGAAAGCAGAACTACAAGTAGGTCTTCTATCTTCTTATCTTATCTATTGCTTATAGGAAAATTCTAAAACACTTTAAATTGTTGTTCTAGATACAACTACTTATCTAGGGAATTAGTATTTATCCGTAGGTACTAAATTATCAAAAACAGTGGTATGATCCTAATGGAGTTGCTACATATGTCACAACACACGCTAGAATCATACAATTTACAAGCGATCCTATAAATTTGATGACTTATTCAAAATGGTTCCAGAGTACTCCAATATTGAGAAGCTAGCAGCAAACCAAATAACTCCTGAGGAATTGATTGAGTTTAATGAATACCATAGCTATAGAATAGCTCATTTTCCAATAGATTTATTGAGACATTCTCAACAAAATATTGAAATTCCGAAGACATGAGCTTCCTCATCGAAAGATCAAATTGTTTCTCAAATATCAAAAATAGATACTTTAGTTGTCGAACAAACAAAGAAAATTCAGGGAGAAAATGAATTGGATGAAGCTTGGGAGGAATTCAATCATGCCTTATCAGCCCAAGTGACACAGGAGTTAAACATTCCAGTCAACAAAGAACTAATGCAGATTCTGGAAACTGAAGGGACAACCTCATTCACTGCTGAGGCTCCCAAGTAAACTAGTGTCGCTGAAGATATGAAAATTATCCCAGCATTTCCTACATCATAGGTAGTTCTGAAAATTGAATAAATTCCTCCTTTATATGTGTTTTACAGTGCTAAACATGAAGCAGTTATGAGCAGACAAATAAAGAAAATAAAACTGGAACAAGCCCAGGCATTAGTCTCCAATGAGACTCTTTTTGAAGTTCTCTGGAAAGGAGCCCAATCAGTTCCTGATGAAGAATTAAACAAACTCTCACAGTTTTCAGGGGCTTATGCCAATGCAGCTATTGATAAAGCAGTAGAAGTTCAACTGCTTATAAATGAGAAGGATCAAAATATTGTTCAATTAGAACAAAGTCTCCAAAGCGAAAGACAAGTGATAAAACAACAATGGAAAGCAAAGCTTGCTGAATTACAAAAGAGTTTCAATGATTTGAAACTACAATATGAATCTGATATCAAAGGTAAAGATGCATAGATACAACATGAGTATCAAAAAATGAATCAGTTGAAAGAGAATCCATAAATTAATGAAGTTAAAAGGGAAGCAGGAGAAGTAAATACACTCCTTGCTAAACAACATGTTACCTTTGTCATAAATTAAATTTGATTAATGATTTGTGTAAGTCTAGTGATTTTGTGGTTAACCAATTGTCTAATCTAAGGACATTTTATGAATAAGTTGATGACAACATTTCTGAGCATATATATTGGTAGGATAGTGTTGAGGGAAGATCACTCGATCTTCCCCAAATTAAAGCCAAGGACGTGCATACGTGGACTCAGAAAGCAAATGGAAAATCAGCCTCCAACACAATCATGAACTTATTGTTACAACAAAATGTTATCTTTGTCTTTACTTTAGCTTAGCTTAGTTTGTTGGAACTGTTTCAAGATGTTTATTTTTACTTTACTATTTTTGTAACCTTAATAGACTATAAAATCCCTTCATGTCATTAGAGAATGGGTGTTGTAATTTTGATAAAGAGCTTTGAAGTTGCACTATTGTTATTCCAAAATTATCTAATAGAAGAGCTGAACCAAGAACTATATTTTTCATGAGCACAGTCTTGATGTATTAGGTACTATTATCTTTACATTACTGCTATGTTTCAATGAGATAGATAGTAAATTGTTTATAAGTTATTCCATTATATGTATGTTTTGCAAACAGTCAGACACTATCATTATTGATGTGTAAGATTGTATATTTTTAATCATATATGAAATAACGAGATCCTATATGTGATTGGTTTAAATAAGCTAGCTTAATTAACTATTTAATCAAATTAGTTTATCTTATTCGATTTCTCTTGATAAAGTGTTTAATGGTCTATATTGTTGTATACTTTGTAAAATATTTTATAAATCACATGTAAAGGAATATTATCATGGGAGATACATAGAATAGGTATATTTATTAATACCATTTTGGTTTTAAATCACTCCACTATTCTCATTCTATTCCATTATTAATTTATGTATCTTTCAAGGGAAAATGGTCCCATTATCCTTAGTCGAAGCCACCAATTCCAACAGAAACAAAGTTTCTTTAAGTTCCCGACCGGGTGGTTTTCCCCAATGTTGAGGCAGATTTTTTCCAACCTTCAACAGGTCCCAAGTAGACCTCACATTGTTTGGTGTAGGAGTCCCATTCGGAATATGGTCTGCCTACAATTTACTTAAAGACATGCCTTGGCTTTAGCTGTCAGCACGAGAGAGAAGCACAATTTTCCTTTCAAATGAGCAAGCTATTATTCCTTGTGAATGTCCAATTGTTGATGTATCAAGTTTCTTCTATTGTGAAAGTAGAAAATGAAGTGAGTCTCTAAGACAGAAGTAATAGTACTACCCTAATGGAGACACACGCAATAAGTAAGACTCATATAACATCAAGAGAAATAGTTCACAAGGATGCGATGATCATTATAGCATAACAACACATTTCTAGCAAGGAGCACCAGAGTAACCGAAATAGTTCAACTAATCCAGTACTAATGAAATCAAACATGAACCATAAAAATTCAAAGAGTAGTGTTAATAACATTCAAAATACATGTGTGAAAATGTATTGGCCTCAAAGGCTTTAATATCAAGAAAAAGTCCCAAGATACATAAATGTAATGAACATCACTAGCTCCAATAGTGGAGCATTAAAGCCACTTCTTTCTCCCCAAAAGCACTAACTCTTTCTCTCTAATGCCTTGTGGGAGAAGCCAAGATTAAAATTCCTTTACATGAGAAATGATGATCTATTTATAAATTGAGGAATGACCTTTCACATCCTCACGACTCTTGACTTTCTAACTTCTTATGACCTTTGGACTTCTACAACCTTAGGATTCCAAATGACTTTTGGAATTACATCTTTTGATATTACATGCCTTTTGAACTTCAATGACTCTTTAATTCACACATGACTCTTGGGATTCCATTTATTTGTCTTTACAATGACTACAACAATACATCATGACTTCCACATCATCATGTGATGAGACTTTACATGTCACTATCATTTATGACTGGGACTAACAATGACTGATGACATGGACTTTCTCCAGTGGTGACATGGTTGCAAGTTGTATCTTCATTCCTCTAGCAACTTCGATTGTTGATGTCCTTACCCTCCAAAGGGTCTTTGATTTAATGGAGTCTCTAGGGTTTCTTTGATCATCAAGATTCAAGCATGTTCTTCATTCTTTCTGATCTTCCTTTCTTGGGTCTCTTTACTCAATCTTCCTCATGTGTGCTTGCCATGGTGTTTCTGGAATACTCGTGTCTGCAATCACTCATGATTCATGCATATTTTATATTTAAGTCTTTCTGGTGCACTCAAGAGGAACAAAAAGGGTTTCAGGGTGCATGGCCACACTTTGAAAGGCTAATAGGATGAAGACGAGAGTCTTCGGGGCTTTGTCTTGTGCTCATGTGCTCAAAGGAAGAAGGCAGTCAAGTTAGGGGGCATGGCGCAAGTCCGAAGGATGAAGGGGACATATTTGGGCTTCCCAAGTGCATTTTGATCTCAAGGGAGAGATGTAGGGCGTTGGAAGTACTTCTAAAGGCTAAAGAATGAAGGCTTCAAGCCTTTGGGGTGCGCTCATGCACTCAAGAGGCCCAAGAGGGGCAGGGCACACTCTTGAAGGCTGAAGGTTGGTGCTTCATGTCTTTAGAGTGTGATCATGTGCTCAAAGAGTGAAATAGGACACATGGCACATCAAGGAAGGCTGAAGGGTGAATCTTAAGGCTTCAAGGTGTGCCTATGTGCTCAACTAGGGCACACTTATTTGAGTCAAAGGAGTGCACTCGAGGAAGAATTGGTCTTTTAAAAGGCACAGTTCAGAGTAAGGAAGGGAAAGAGGGTCAAGGAGTGTGCCTAGTGCTCTTGGAGGGTGCATGGCACACTTTCGAATAATGAATAATTCCTCATTAAGGCTTCATAGTGCGCTCATGCACTTTTAGCCTAATGAGTTCAATTTGAACCGAAAATTTGTATAAGTATTAAATATGGAGTGAGGGGTGAAAAGGATGAGTTTAGACATTGAACCAAGCATGAAGTGCATTTCCTCATCAAGAAAAATTATACAAACTTGATGATGATAAATATTCATTGAAATTCCACTTTGTACACATTCCCCGAGTATAATGAGTGAAGTGTCTGCAGCTATGACCCAAAAGTGTAGTTTTATGACAACAATGATGTTATGACCACAAAATGCACCAAAAGATGTTTTGATCAATGTGACGACACTTGAGCCTGTTCAAAGACACCTGACACACATAGAATAATATGAAACTACATTTGATAATCAAAAGGACTCTAAATATGACAGTGATGGTAGGCTCCAAAATTCAATTGTAACAAAATTTTGGAGGGTCTTGTAGCAGCGAAAACACTTGGAAATGCACTTGGTAGACGTCAAATTCTCTGTTGGGAATAAATTTGAGTTAAGGGTCAGACCTTCAGGAAGTATTTATTACCTTTATTTCCCCTTTTTGACCCATTCTTACACATACACATTGGGGCTTCACTCAATGAACCTCTGACATATCACGTGCATTCCTTACATATTAAACAATACCCTTAATTTGACTACATATTGGAAAATACCTTGAAAAATCACATTATTTAACCCCCTACCAATACAAACCCAATAGACCTTCCCAATTTAAAAAACCCCACTTTCCCTATATATTGTGTGTATCCATCTTTTCATTAACATTTTTTATACCCCTCTATATTTTTTCATTAACTTTGAGCTCCATTTTTTATACCTGCCAATATAAAATACCTTCACCCCCTATATATCTTCCAATATATTATGTCACTTTTTCCTCAATATATATCCCCCAATATGAATGCACGTGGTATGGTATTTCTCCCCCAGTGAAAACCTCGTGCACATAGCATCTCACTTTTCTCAACTTGGTTGAAACGCAAACAAAAGATACACCATATCACAATTGTTTAAATATAGGAAAGGGTAATGTGCGCGACGAGTTTATGATATTCATAGTATTTTTTTTCATATTTGGTGTTGCTCAATTGCTAGTTGGTCTGGAAATTACCCCGATGGAGTCACTTCAGGAGCACAAACGTTGCTTCACTGCCAGCGAGCCTCGACAGTACCCTGATGAAGTCACTTGCTTCACCTCCCTCTGTAGGAAGCATTTCTCTTCTTTCACCATTTATTTATTTATTTTAATAGAACTTTGCATTGTCACTTATTATTTTCAATGAGCAGAAGAGGGATGCCGACTTATTGAGAGAATAGGAGGTTTCCCCTTTGGAGAAGTATTTTAATACCTCTGATATTGGTTTTCTCGCTTTAGATTTTCCCCTTATCCCTTCTATGCTAGATTGGACAAGCATTAACACACAAGTAGATTTATACCATGTCTAAAAGTTTAGACACCAGCATAGGCATAGATCCAATAGGTTCCCTCAAGTTATCCTATTGGATGAATTGTATTCTCCATCTAGACGTAGCTCAACCTATGGAATTTTACCAAACAAAGAAGGAGAACAACATAAAGCCAAGCGTTGTAGTTGTCACACTCCTCTTTTATTGCTGCACTACAAGGCCTTTTGAGCCATGCACTTTACACAAGGGTCTTATCTATGTACATTGACCGACCAACAAGACGTGAGAAGAAACGACTTAAATATTAAAAAAAAGAACAATGGACACAAACAAAAGAAAAATAAGAAAAAAATTATACAATAACTGCAGGTTGTAGCTGCTATAAAAAGCAATGCTTTAAATCTCAACCATATAAGGGAAGAGGGTCAATCCTCTTGTCTAATGATTTTAGCTTGAAATAATATTGGCTGAGTTTTTCATCAACAGCAAATGGTCCAATCCACAAAGGCTAGAACTTTGCGTGTTTCCCCTTGTCTTCATGGGGTTTATCCCACTCTAGGACTAGGTTGCCAACATTAAACCTCTTTTCCACTATGGACTTCTTATCAAACCAGCAGTTTACATGGTTCTGTCGTACAATAAATCGGTCCTTGACCTTGCAACTTTCTTCCTCAAGTTTAAGTAGCGTATATAACCTGCTCTGAACTAGGAGACAAGGTTTACCTTATGACTCTTGAGAGAGTTGCAAGGCCGGAAGATACTGGTTCAGAGGTAATATCTCTTCTTTACCCTAAACCAGGAAGTATGGTGAGGTTGTTAGGGAAGGTTTTAGGGTAGCATATTCATCCCAAAGAGCATTGGTCAAAGCTTTATGCCAATTCCTTTTTTCAAATAAAATGGTTTCCTTGATTATACAGGTAAGATTCTTATTCGTGGATTTAGCCAAACAATTTCCTTGCGGATAATAGTTATATGCATGTTTCAATAAAATTTGGTTTTCTAGTGTGAATTCATAAAGTTTTAATGATGAAAAATATGTTTCATTATCAAAGAAAAGTGACTTAGGAATGCCGAACTTGATCATAATATTATGTTGTAAGAAGTGGATGACTTCTTGGTCATTTACTTGTCAAAGAGGAACTGCTTCTGACCGTCAATTGAAGTAATCTATTATTGTTATAATATATCGGTGTTTCTTTGATGAGTAAGGAAATATTTCTCCGATAAGATCAAGGCCCCAATGTTGGAATGGTTCTTCAACTCCTACTGGTAGCAGTTGGGTGGCTGACCTCCGATCGCGGTTGGCACATCTCTGACATGCTTGGCACTTGCAGACATAAGCGTGAGAATCCTTGAAAAGAGTGGGCCAATAATAACCAACTTGCATAACCTTATGTGTTGTAGTGTTTCTCACATAGTGGCCACCTACCGGTCTGTCATGTAAATATTTCAAGACCTTCTTTGTATCCTGCGGCTCAAGGCACCTTAACAGGACACCATTGTGTTGCTTCCAGAAAAGAACTCCATGAACTGATTGGTGGGATAATTTTTTTAGTCATATTTCTCTCTTTTTCTTGTTCGATAAGTCGAGGGCAAGGTGTCGTGCTCCATAAATTTTCGTATATCTGCATACCATGGTGCTATAGACCTAGACAGAGGAACATATTCCATATTATACATTTTGATCTCCTGCTCCCACCCTGAAATATCTTTTTTGGGAGCATCTCTTGCTTCACTGGATAACTTATGTGGGCCATGACCCTTTATGGTATGAGATGGTTTGAATTCTAGGTCATATTCTTGAAGAGAGGTCATCTAGTTATCACTCTTCTCACCCAGATCTTGTTGCATGAGCAATGTTCTCACTGCTAGATGGGGTACGAATATGATTGTGTGAGATTTCAATATGTAGGGCCTGAAGTACTTAACTACCTTATATAATGCATACACTTGTTTATTGATGGTAGGATAATTTCACTCGAGCCCTTTTAGACTAGTAGTCATAAAGGAGATAGCCTCTCATTTCCTTCAATATCTTATTGAGTCAACATGGCCGCAATCGACGCAAGTGGATAAAGGAGGAAATCTTTGCCATAATCTAGATTGAAAAGTGTGGGTGCATTGATAATAGATTGCTTAATATGAGAAAACACTTCCTTTTCTTGTTTATCCCATTTATATACTGCATCTTTCTTGATCATCTCCTGTATGGGTTTGACTATCTGAGTGTAGTCAGAGATGAATTTTCTTAGGAAATTGATCTTTGATCTTTCCTAAGAAAGACTACATGACTTGATTATTCACCAGGAATGGGATTTGCGTGATGGCTTTGACTCTCCCAGGATTAATCTTAATTATGATCTTTGCAATGATTTTCCCCAATAGGATCCCTTCGGACACACCAAAGACACTCTTCTTGGGATTAAGGGAAATCCCATACTTTTGACACCGCTAAAATATCTATTTTAGATTACATACATGATTTGATATTTTATTGGAGAACACAGTATTATCCTCCAAATAAACAACAACACTCTTACCTATCAGGCCACAAAAGGTGATGTCCATTGCTCTTTGAAATGTCGCACCTGTGTTTATAAGTCCAAATGGCATCCTCTTGAAATTGAATGTCCCCCATTTGGTTCAGAAGGTAGTTTTCATTCAGCCAAGTTCTGCTACTAGCACTTGACTATAACCTAAGAACCCATCTAGTAGTGAAAACATTTCAGAACCAGATACTATCTGGAGTATTTACACCGTGGATGGCACTGGATATTTATCTTTATCAAAAGCCCGATTCAAGTTGTGAAAATCTACACATAATCTTATCTCTCCAAACTTATTTCTGACTGGGACCAAATTTGAAACCCACATGGAGTGTATGACTTCAAATATGATATGAGCATCCAAAATCTTTCTCAATTCCTTCTATATAAGGGGTTCCAGTGTTGGATGAACTTTTTGTAGATTCTGCTGGAATGGTTTTACCCTTTATTTTATAGGGATTACATGTTGGATAATACCAGTGTCATAATTCTTTAAATTGTCGTATGTCCATGCGAACACATCATGGTACCTTTTGAATAAGTGGATAAAAGCCTGTCGTTCTTGTGGATAAAAATAAGTACCGAGGTTCACAGACTTTGGGTATTCAGGGGTTCCCAAATTGACTTGTTCATATGCTAACTTTGAACTCTGAGTCTTTGTGTTGGTTGGCCCTCTAAATCGGTTCTCCAGGTCATATAATTTCTCCAGGGAAACCACACCCTTAGGCATAGTGTTTCCTTTTGTTGCATTAGATACCTTTTGCAAAGCCTGATCGTGCTCATCCTCTATGGAAACATCTTTTAATATATCAGCATTAACCATAAAGTGTAGTATATGTTGGTCATCATTGAAAACGTGTAACTTAGTGGCATTGTCTAGCACAAATGGTTTATATATGATTTCAACAGAAAAACCATTTTCAATGGAGATGTCCTGGTAGTTGCATTTTCTAATGCATGTGCTACAACATTTCTAACTCTAGGAACAAAAATAATATTGAAATATTTGAAATGATTGATCAAATGCCATACCTCCTATTGGTAGTTTTTAAGATGTGATGAAACACAATCTATAGTATCTCGTACCTGATGAGTGACCACCTCTGAGTCACCAATTACCTTCAGAATTTCTACCTTCAAGTGAATAGCCTTCTTTAATCCAAGTACGAGTGCTTCATGTTCAGCAGTATTATTAGTACAGTTGAACTCCAGATGGTATAAAAGTATATGCTTCTTGTTGCGTGGGTCTGTATGAACACAACCTGCTCCGAAACTCTCCTACGAATTTGAACCATCAAAATATAAAGCCTAAACATTATGGACTACTAAGATAATTCCTATACTACTATTACTACTATTACTATTATTATGTACATCCATATTAGATGATTCATTTGCACCAGCTGGAGACCAAGGAAGGAGTTCCAACTGTGTATCTAGTGGAATGTGTGATGGTTGTGCCTAATAGAACCCAAGGTCGGTTTCAAGAAAGCAATTCCCAAAAATTAAATCAGCAATAGAAAGAGGCTCATTGTAGCCCTCAAGTGGTGTCATGGTGTGTTTCATGTATGGATCACTATTCACTTGAATTTGATTATTCTTTCCCTTATATGGAAACCACAAATGTTACCAGTTTGTTGCAAAATATCCCTATAATTTGCTAGACTAGTCTCTGCTAAGTAGTATGCCTATAATATTTATACATTGGTGAACTCAAGAATCTTTTGATAATATGATAAGCACATTCTTAAGCTCACCAATAGTCTTGACAAGAGACATTTCTAACTGAATAATTTGTGCATAAATTTTCTCCCATTTTGCATTTATTTTCTTTGCTACAGATAACGGAATGACATTCAAAGATGTATTAAAATCGAAAAAACAATTATGGACATTATAATTAAAAATTTCAAACATTAATAAAAATGGTGCGAAGAGTGGGTTAGCTTCTAATGTTAAAGAATTTACTATAGATTTAAGATGACCAGAAGAGTTAGTTGACACCTTTTGGGATGGGGAAGCTTTATCGCCTGTCAAAGGTTGTGAAAAGGTTTGGACAGTAAGTTCATGCCGGCTTGCGATATTCACGAGATCATAAATGGAATTGTTGGCTCGCATCTTCTTCATATCTTCCACAATGTTATAATCAATCGTTCACTTATAGCAAGAAATGGTGAAGTGCCTGGATGGGTGTCTTTATTTGATGCTTCCGAAGTGCTAGACTTACTCTTGTTACTCGAGGAAGTTTTCTTGGACTTAGCTACCTCTCCAGGATTACTATGCACATTATGAGCATGATTGACAAGTGGCAAGATTTTTCTCAACAACTGCTCCTTAGATTTATGTCTAGTCAATTCATATTTAGATATAGTCCCTTTACTCCTTAAATTATATCTACCATTTTTCTTCTGGGGAGGGGGCTCATTCTGTCGTGGTTCTTCAACATATTTCTTATCAGCGTTATAGATATAGTGATATGCATTCACTGCATTTCCAACACTTTTTCTTTCTTCAGCCACTATAGGATATTTTGTTTCCTATGTTTGTTATGTCTGCTCATCTACCAATATGGTATCCACGATGTGTGAAACCAAAGCATTCATGTTGTGGTTTCATTGAAGGCATGTATCTTATGAGTGATATTCATGATAGAAAGAATAGTAATTTTCCATGTTGATTCTTTCTATGTTCATCACAAATTTCGAGCTTTACGCAGACTTGGCAGGCTGATTGTTGTTGTTACTATTATTCCTTTGAAAAGGGAAGGAATTGCGAGGCTTTCTACTGGCGGAAGTCTCACTTGACCTTTTCTTTAGTTCTGAAATTTCATTGGTGAGCATATTCACCATCCTAATCAGGCTTTTGATGTTTGATGATTCCTTCCCTTTAGCCTTACTAGAAGAAGGTTGTGACTTCCTAGTAGTCTCTTTGGAGTACTTTTATTCCTTGTCTTTTGTAATGACGTCAATCACGTGCAAATCATTCTCAAAGACGATTGCTTCTGCAAAATTTAGTGCAAATGTTTACTTTGCATATCTCTTTATGAACTGGGAAATATCGGTGGGCCAGGAAACTTTGTAATAATCGATGGTAATTGAATCATGTGGTTTCATTTCTGGGGGGAATTTATTCAATATAGGATTAAATTTATGATTAAAAACCTTCACTTTATATTTTCCCCCTTATTCATGCTTCTGAACTCTTTGAGTAGCATAGCGAGAGTCTTGTCATCAAGAAACTTCTCAAGAAATAGCTTTTTAAACTCCCTCCAAGTGTGGTTTGAATTTACAGGCAGACTATGGTACCATGATTTCTCTTTTCCTTGTAATGTATAGGGGAATAACTAATAGGCCACATCATCATACCACACCTCCATCATTCGTAAATGCAGGTAAAAATCACTAAGATGGTCTTCTGTCTTCGTCTTCTTATCTAAATCATACTTTGAGAGCAACTTTTCTAGATGTCTTGGAATCCTATGCAAATTATCTGGAAGAGAAAGATACCCTTGGGTCATCTAATCCAAATCTTGGCCTACCATGTTCTCGTCTCTGCATTCTTCCTCCTTATCAAAACATGAGGAATCTTCACCATCTAACCTGTTGAAGAGGTTGTCATAAAGGACAATTGTATCATCATCGTATCCTTCGTTAATGGGTGGAATATGATCTTGATGTTCTATATCATTTGTGGATTTGTCTAACTCCTCAAGAGTGTCAAAGATCAAATCTTCCACTACAAAAATCAAGATATTGGTACCAGTTGTCTCTTTCTTCTTTAGAAAATGTGGAAGGTTTTGCACTCGAAGAATTAATCTGATAACCTTCGTGAACTGACAGGTTATAGGTCAAATTGCCCAGATCTACTCGTAGGTAACCTCGCAGGTTGATTCTGGGCCAAGCTTAGAAGATCCTCCTACTTCAGGATTCATAAAAATGCTTAGAATGTTGCTACCTTGTCCTGAATAAGAATTATTTGGGTGTGCAAAGTTATCAGCCAAAAAAATCTAGTGGCCCTCCTTCTAGTGTTCGAATGTTGATGATACTGGATATCGCCAACATACAGGGGATCTCCTCGATATAAGGTCCCAACTAGACCTCACACCATTTGGTGTAGGATTCCCATATGGAATATGGCCCAGCTCTTGTTTTACTTAAATATATGCCTTGGCTTTAGATTTCAACATGAGAGAGAAGCGCAATTGTCCTTTCGAATGAGCAAGCTATTATGCCTTGTGAATGTTCAATTTTTTATGTATCAAGGTTCTTCTACTGTGGAGGGAAAAATTAAGTGAGCCTCTAAGAGAGAAGTAATAGTACTACCTTAATGGATACACACAGAATAATTAAGACTCGTCTAACATCAAGTGAAATAGTTCACAAGGATGCCATGATCATTATAGCATAACAACACATTTCCAACAAAGAGAACAAGAGTAACCGAAGAAAACGTGTTGCCCAAGAAGGCTTCAATATTAAGCAAAAGTCCCAAGATACATAAATGTAATGAACATCACTAGCTCCAATAGTGGAGCATTAGAGCCACTACTTGATCCCCAAAAGTACTAATTGTATCTCTCTAATTCCTTGTGGGAGAAGCCAAGGTTAAAATTACTTTACATGAGAAATGAGGATCCATTTATAACTTGAGGAATGACCTTTCACATCCTCATGACTTTTGAATTTCTAACTTCTTGTGGCCTTTGGACTTATACAACCTTTAGGATTCCAAATGAATTTTGGTATTACATATTACTTTTGATATTACATGTCCTTTTCACTTCCATGACTCTTTAGTTCACACATGACTCTTGGACTTCCATTTATTTATCTTTACAATGATTACAACAATACATGATGACTTCCACATCATCATGTGATGAGACTTGACATGTCACTATCTTTGATGACTGGGACTAATAGTGTGTTATGCAACCATATCACAAATAGATAGATCAATGACTTAAAAATTATCCTCTTCGAGGGGTGTTTAAAATGCAACAAGATGATGGAGCTTAGTGAAAAGAAGTTGTCTTCACTAAGTGGACCTGCAGGCTATTTTTGGCGCAAAGTCTATTTTTAGACTATGTCTATTTTTAGACATATGGATCATGGTCTATGAGTTGCAGGATGCTATTTATGGATGATTGGTCATGTTGGTAAAAATAGATGGACCTCTATTTTAGACATATGGGCGGAGTCTATTTTTAGACTGCCAGTCAAAAATAGAACAGTCGAATATTATTAGCTCTTAATAATATTTGGATTATAAACATTATCTTATCCTCTTGCAGCACTTCAGTTCGAGCTATGGATGTGGCACATGCAACTGCCAGAAGGAAATACACTTTTCCTATGGGTTAGTTGAGCTATTGCATGATGGACTTCAGTCAGAACTCAAGTGATTGAGTTTGGTGGAGTTGATTGAGGAGTTGATGGAGTTGTGTTCAGTTTGACTTAGTTGAACTAGTTGTATTTAGTCTAACTGACAAATACAATAGTGATGAGTGGTGTGAATTAATTATTAATTAATTCACTAATTATTAACTCATAAATCAACTAAAGAATACATCAGTTAACTCAGTGCATGGACAGTTCAGTGGAGACAAGTGTTAGAGGTGGGTGAAAGGGTGAGACTACTATCAGTTGTGACTATAGCTGTGCATGAGATTTTGCACAATCATTGATTGAGATTGCCAATGAGGATTGTGCAGTACAAGCCAAAGGGAATTCGAACTTGGATCAGATCTATTCTCAACTTGGATTGCGCAGTAGAGGCAGGCAAACAATGGAGGAGATTTGAACCCGTGACTTGTTCAGATCTGAGCTAGTTTGTGTGTAGCATGTGGAGATAGTACTGAGTACTTGTGAGGAGTATTGTACTATGTATTGTTACATGTTCTCTATCATTATAATATACAGATAGTTGGGGGTCTTCAGCTGTATGCTTTCCCCATTACATACTTTGTTGATATGTGTGATTGATGTTTCAATGTGCGCATGCGATTGTTTTTTTTAATTCCGCAAATTGATGATCAATGGTAGAGGAGGTTATGTATTATGCATGCATTCCACAAATAGTGTTAATCAGGATAATCTCTGTGAATAATAGTTATATTATTCAAATTTCTACAAGGGCGAAACCTACTTTACATTACATAAGTGAAAAATTATTGGATGATATGAATGACAATACCTCTTTTCTATATATAGGAGTCTAAGGGGTCATAATATAATCATAGCCTACATAACAATAATAATGTAAGGGCACAAAAATACCAATAGTGGGCTTCTATGGGGAACAATAATAACAATATGGGGACTACACATGCACAACAATAACAATAAGGGGGATACACCAAAAATAACAATAAGGGGCTACACTATTATTATAGGGACCTAACATAGTGACTGATGACATGGATTTTCTCCAGTGGTGACATGGCTGCCAGTTGTATCTTCGTTCTTCTAGAAGCTTTGATTGTTGATGTCATTAACCTCCAAAGGGTATTTGATTTAATGAAGTATCTAGGGTTTCTTTGATCATCAATATTCAAGTGTGTTCTTTGTTCTTTCTGATCTTACATTTTTTGGTTTCCTTGCCTGATCTTCCTCATGTGTGCTTGCCACGATGTTTCTAGAATACCTGTGTCTGCAATCACTCTGACAAGCAACTATTAGCTTGGAAATTTCTTATTCTACCATGATTCATGCATATTTTCAGTTCAGGCCTTTCTAGTGCACTCAAGAGGAAAAAAAAGGGTTTCAAGGTGCATGAGTGCACTTTGAAAGGTTGAAGGGTTGAAGAGGAGAGGCTTCGGGGCTTCGTCTTGCGCTCATGCACTCAAAGGAAGAAGGAAGTCAAGGCAGGGCACATGACGCAAGTCTGAAGGACGAAGGGGAAAGCTTCAGGCTTCCCAAGTGAATTTTACGCTCAAGGGAGAGATGGAGGGCACAAGGTGCACTCCTAAAGGATGAAGGCTTTAGGCCTTCGTGGTGCTCTCATGCACTCAAGAGGCCCAAGAGGGCATAGGGCACACTCTTGAAGGTTGAAGGTTGGTTCTTCATGCCTTAAGAGTGCACTCATGCGCTCAAAGAGTCCAGGAGGGCACATGGTACATCGGGGAAGGATGAAGGGTGAATCTTAAGGCCTTTAGGGTGTGCTTATGCGCTCAAGGATGGTGCACTTATTGGATTCAAAGGAGTGCGCTCAAGGATGGCGCACTTATTGGATTCGAAGGAGTGTGCTCAAGGAAGACTTGGTCTTTTAAAAGGCACAGTTTGGAGTAAGGAAGGGGAGAGAGGGTTGAGGAGTGCATCTAGTGCTCTTGGAGGGTGCATGGTGTAATGCCAAATAATGTAGGATTCCTCATCAAGGCTTTAGAGTGCACTCATGCACTCTTAGCCTTAATGAGTTCACTTTGAACTAAAAATCTTTCTAACTCTAAAATATGGAGCGAGGGGTGAACATGATGAGTTTAGACATAGAACCAAGTGTGACACACACTGCCTCATCAATAAAACATAGACAAACTTGAACGATTATAAATATTCATTAAAATCCCATTATGTACACATTCCCTAATTATAACGAGTGAAGTGTGTGCGTCTGCAACCCAAAAGTGTCGTTTTATGACAACAATGATGTTATGACCACAAAAGGCACCAAAAGATGTTTTGATCAATGCGACAACAACTGAGACCATTCAAAGAAACTTGAAATACATAGAATAACATGAAATAAAATTTTATAATCAAATAAACTCTATATATGACAATGATGGTAGGCTCCAAAATTCATTTTTAGCAAAATTTTGGAGGGTGTTGTAGCAACGACAACACCACCCTGATATAGGTACCACCTTGGGAGATATTGTTGACATGGAGATTGATTCTATTCTAGTGAATCCTATTATTTTGCCTAAAACCTACATGCCAATATAGACTCATGTGACTAAAGTTATAACGCCACTAACTTCTTCCTCCATTTTCCCTCAACCATAACCTACTTCAGTGCTCTCTACAAACCAAGTTGCTACATTTCCTAAGCATCCAAAAACTTGTCGCGAAGTTATCTCTTTAGTTTCCAAACAAAAATATATCATTCCTTTACTACCTATGCAATTTCTTACCAAACTTCATATGGATATTCAGAAGGAATGGAACCAAGACAGGGAGTCCTCACCCCAAGGTCATTAAGAGAATTCAGTTACTAGTGGACAAACTTTGTAAGCTTGCTATCCACCATTAGACACTCTTTTCGTTGATGATATCCAAAGTCATCATCACATTTATTTCAATTCATTAAAGCATATTCCACTCAGTTACAATATCGCCTCACTCTTTCTGACTCCAGATATCATGAACTTTCCACCATTTGTGAGCAACAACAACAACTCTCTTTGGTCATGACTGAGTGAGATCAGTTGCGGAATGACAAAGAGAAGTTGGAGAAGCAGGTCATAGATTTAGGATCTAGATTTTAGAAAATGTGGCCCGCAATCATTGTATTTTTTCCATAGCCTCCAAAAGATTTTTATGTGTTCCCCTGTCGAATGTTGTGACTATGTTGATATTGCCGACATGAAACTTGTTGTAGTGAATGAAGAGTTGCGAATAACTATCACAAAACTCCGCCAAGCACTACCAAACCCTTCTAGTCAATATCAAGATTAGATTAGCATAGAAATTTCTCAGGCTTCATCAGTCTGAGACTCCCTCAAGCAGCACATGGATGACTCCTAAGAAATTTTTTGTCAAGTTTCAGATTGGAGCGGTGTGCTCATGAAGAAGAATCAACCACTATACCAACTCTAAGAAATTGTGCAGAAGATATTTTATCAAGCTATGAAGGCTCCTTATTTATATCAACAAAAAAGTATTTGCGAATAAGTTGATTCCTTAGACACATAGATCCACCAAATGCAAGAAGCATCACATGATACAAAGAAAGTATTAAGGGACCTCTGACCTATTGTGTAAAAGCATTTTGTCACACTATTTACTTTGCATGCTACAGCTGATGGGAAGATGCAAGAAGTACTCCAGTCTCAACCTGCTTAGCCTTTTACCGAGCTTACTGAGAAATTCGTTGGTAAGATTACCGTCATTTTGGATATGTGGAAATTTGTTATCATTGATTATACTAGTTTCATAGATAGTGTACTGCACAATGCATGAGAGTTGGGTCCTTTGTTTGAAAGAGAGTCGACAACATAGAGAAATGAATCAGCAAGAAAATAAATACAACCATAGAACTAGCAACAAATTGACTAGAGGGTGAGTCAATAGATTGTGGTCGAAGCCTGTTGGGTCCTTCATTTTTGAAGGAAATTTTGGAAAATTTGGTTAGAAAATAGTTGCAGATAAGGAATGGCCAAACTTGTCGAAAGTGGCTACCAAAATTCGAGAAGCGAAAGAAAAATTTTAAGTTAGTTATATTGGGACTTGCGAAGGAATGATGCACATGCCAAATTTTGAAAGAATCAAAGATGATAAGGAAAAAAGAACCTGAACTTGTCATAGTGGACTCGATCAAGATAGGGATCAAAACATTTGCATGTTGATTAGATTGGACCAGACAAAGCGAGCATGATCTATAAAAGGGTTTAAAAATAATGAATTGCGCGTTGAAGAACTAAAGGCTCAAAGGCTAGAGAGCTGGTGGTTTTAAATTAGAGTCTTGTTTATTTTGTGTTAAGTAATTGTAGGAATGAAGTCTGAGTTCTCTCTCTTGGTGCTCTTATTATATTCCTATGTTGTAATGTGACTTGAGAACTTGTGAAGATCTCGTAAGCATTCATAGGTTTTTTATGTAATATTTTTAGCTAATAAAGAAAGAAATTGTTATGGGGAATGAATTATGTTGTGATGTCTGGTTAATGATTATGTGTCCCCTTTTTAAAAATAATAAATTTTAGTGCATGAATCTCTTGTTGTCTTTAGTCACGAGTATTTGATATGCATGTTGGTTATGTTGTTTGGAGTGTAATCCATAATATAATGATTAAATATCCTTCACCGCTATACTAGATCCCTTATATATCTCACGATATTGCACAAGGGCTTCACTGACAAACCAATATGATATCACATGCATTCATATTGGGGTATAAAAAATAAAAAAATCCTAAAACAAGATATTGACTATATAATAGGGGGAGAGCAATTTTTTTTATGTTAGATATGCATATATGTATTATTGGGTATTATTTATTCAAAAGTTTGACTAGGTAGATCAAAAAAAGGGCGGGCTAAGGCAAAAAAAGGGGCGAACAGGGAGGGTTTGCAAACAGGTGAATAGGAAGGGTCTGTGAACAGGGAGGGTCTGTGAACAGGGAGGGTCTGTGAGCAGGGAGGGTCTACAAACCACTGTGAACAAGTGTGTGAACAGGGAGGGTTTGCGAACAAGGAGGGTCTGCGAATCACTGTGAATAGGTGTGCGAACATGGAGGGTGTTAAGAAAATTTAATTTCTATTCGTGGCAGCAAGGGTATTTTGCATCACAAATAGTCCAGAGGAAGGTACTTAGTGTTCATCTTGTTGAGCTTCTCTATTATTTTATCAAATATTGCATTCCTTCATCCATTAGACATACCAAAAGTAATGTGTACCCAATGTATAAGCATATGCACCTTTAGTAACTTCAAAAATTCCTCAACACATAAATCCATCTAAGAATTAAAAAATGGTGTAGATCATGTGAGGATTAAGGCTGGGGGCAAGGGTTTTTTTAAGTTGGATATGAATCAAATTTAACCATTGATAGGACTTTGGAATCAAAGTAGTTGTTTCAAAGGTTAATACACTTCATAAGTTACTTTTCACACTTTAATATTAATCTAGATACAAACATTTTTTTTCAAGCATTTTGATAGATTAAACTTGAGATAATCTCTTCTTTGGGGGCCTGGGGTTAAAAATGCAGGTTGGCTTATGGATATAAAATTACATGTACTATATTGAAATATGGCCCCCAAACATCTAGAACAACATTTTTAGGCCTAGAAACTTCACTTAGATGGACATTGGAGTTACACATCATGCACAATTAAAGAGTATGTAATGCACATAGACATAACTACTAAAGTATTATATAAATCCAAGGGCCTCAGGAGATAATGTCAACATATTCAATTTATTCTTTAAATGAAATAAAAAGAGAACCTTTTTTTTCAAGTTATGGGTATTTATTTATATCTCTCCTTGACCTTCCTAACCTAAACCTTAATAATGGATTTGAATTGATTTAGTTGAAAAATTTCTCAAGGTTTGAATTCCTTGTCTATTTATCATAAGCATTGGAATATAAATAAATAAATATAAATAAATAATAATAATAATTAATAAATTAAAAAAAAAATAAAAAAAAAAAATATAATAAAGAAATAATAAATAAAAATTAAAAAAATCCATAAGAGCTTCTTTAGAAAGGATTCTATTACCTTCTGAAAAACCTTCAAGACAATTTTTGGTAGAGCTTTCCACCAAACTAGGCTGTAATGGCTACCTTTGTGAATAACCTGAGCAAATGTTGAGTTAGTAAATTCATTTTTCAGCACATGTTCATCCATTTTAAGGCAATCTCAAGTCTGAGAACAAGTGGGAGTAGCCCCTTACAACCATCACATGAAAACTAAGTTTTCCAGTAGCCCCTTAGGGCCATCACATGAAAACTAAGTTTTTAGAAAAGAAAGTTAAGAAAAAAACTATTGGTAATAAAGATGAACGACACCAAACCATCAAACCCTAATAAAATTAATTATTCCTATTCTTTTTGTTGCTCAAATGATATATGAGCGAGTTCATTAGAAACCATCAAATGCCATTAATATATCTAGCAACATTATAATCACCCCCATTAGTTTGTTCAGATCTTATGAACAACCTATACAATTCTTCAGTGTATTTTTGTACAATCATTTCCTTTTGCTTCATGTTTTTCAACTTTCTAGACAAATTCAACAAATAGTCCATAGGCAGACTTGTATTAAACAGCATCCATGAGAACATAATATATAATGTTCCTCCAATTTGAGAATGAATCTGATTTAGAAAAGTAGTAATGCTTCTCCACAAGTAGCAATGATTTATAAATAAGGATTGCTTCTCTTATTTATATGAGAGATCAAGCGTCGTCCTTATCAATTGATAGCTCCAAAAACATAAAAAAAAAATGCCTTTATCTCTCACAAGCCCTAGATACCAGTGAACAATAAAATGAATTAAATGCATTTCATACAAGCGAACAATAAAAGCTACAAGGGATTGGTTTTAACCTCTTTAGGACACAAAAAATGATGTAAATAAGGCCAAAATTGAGGCAGATCTATGGCCTAAGATCTTCCTATAAGTTTGTCAATGTTTGACTCAATAAATCAACTCTCAAATCTGTTTTCGTACTCTATTTTATTGCAGGTTTTAGTTCCATTTGAGGAATCCACTCATAGTGCATTTTGAATCAAGGTGTTTCATCCCAATAGTAATATTTCTTTATCTTTTTTAGAGCTTTGAATTGAAAGTGCATACCTTGCTTCCTTGCTCTTTGTTTTCTAATAAACCAATATGTTTGTGGAATTTTACTTACTTTTTCATTTATTTATGTGAAAAAACAAATGGAGTTGTTTTATAAAATTGTTATAGAGAAGAGAAATATGTTATTGGCATGGTCAAGTGTCGAGAAGGTTGTACATTTGCTGAAATCAGTGCTGAAATTGTGGATGATGAAATCGTTGAATACCCTTTTGATTTTATCTAGGATGGATTAACTTTAAATCCAAAACAAGAGAAAATATGGAAAGTTTATACAACACTTTTAGGAATCAAGAGGAAACTAGGCACCTTTGATGTGGAAACAGAGAGTTCAAATGTATTGGAAAGAACACCAATATTTGAAAATATTGATGAGAATGTCGAGGGACCTATGCATAAAAACAAAGAGTTGAAAATATGTATTTGTCAGTGGAACAAGCCATATTTGTTGATCCTAGTTTATTGGCATCTTGGGAAAAAAAGAGAAAAGTTTAATGAAAGAGTTGGTTAGTGAGAAACTTACTCTCAAAGTATATTCAGAAAAGGGAGAATCTAAAATAAAGATTCGTTGTGAAATTTTGTGGCATTGATTATGAAATATGTGATGTATCCTTGGTAGCGCAAATAATGCGCAACTTAGAAAACAATCATATGAAAACATGGGGCCATCAACAACGCCTTTCAATGTAAAGTGGTAGTGAAATTCCTTCATGTAACAAAGTACAACAGACAACGGCGGTTGGAGATCGATTTCATATTGATCAAGCAATCAAACTTCTAAATGATTTCAACAAGATACAAGAACCCAATTTGCTCAACATGGTGGAAGCAACACTTGTAGACTATAAGGACATGAAAAAAGTGAGAGTGGAATGTACACAATGCAATAAATGGTTTCGTTTAGTGTCGACAAGTGGTAATATTTTCAGTTCTCTATAAGAACACATGAAATCAAAGAAGCACACTACTACTACTACAAATGAGGCGTCACATGAGGAGATTGGGTTGAGGAGTGGCACGATCGGGAGACCCAAGAAGCCTATCAATGATAAGTCCCAACAAAGTTTGACTAGGTTCTTGGTCGCATCAACACCATCAGTATTACATAGGGGTTCTTCAAGTGCAAATCCTTCTACTTCAGGTGTGTTAATTAACAATTTATACTAAACTTGAATATGAATTTGTATATTATTTTATTTATCTTACTTCAATTTTTTTTTTTTGTTTTTTTTATTGTGTTGTCATATTATTATAGCTCAATTATCTCCCTTGTTATTACAATGTTTGGAGTATTGGTATCCTAATATTGATAGAAATGGGGAGAGATTGGAAAAAAGGTCTAATGGATGATCAAAGGGGTGGAAAATTGCGGGCCATAGAGAATCATACAAATATCATGCTATGTTATGATGGTATTGAATATCATATTGATGGTAAATATAGGCATAATCATTTCTAGAGGGCTTATGAAATAGGGATCCCATTTGACTCATGAACATGCAGATTTTGAAAGTTGGTTCTAGAATGTGATGACTTCAGGATGCAGTTATATTATGAATCAAGGTGCACCAATAAAAGAAGTGAACGATATACAGGAAAAGGTAGAAGACTGGACTATTTGACTCGAAATGAACTGAAAAATATTGCAAGGGTTACAAATGTTAATCATATATCAACAATGCGAGCTCGGTGGGAGAGGACAAAGGTTGCTATACTCTCTATTAGAATGAGATCCCTAAAGGAAAAGTTGTTTGAATTGGTAGAAAGGAAGGATGTCTTTAGGTTTTTCAAGGATGTGTGTGAGGCACATAAGAAAGGAAAATTACAAGGTAAAGAAGCAGTTTGGGAGTTTGTCAAGGATATCTTTCATAACTTGATGCATACAAAAACAGGGAGAAGGTATAGTACATCCACAAAATCCCTTTATGAGATGATCAAGTTATGGGGAGGTCCTAGATTACATAGACTTATTAGCTTGAATATGGATGGTCCTTCAATATCTATGACTTTAAGGCAAGTTAGAAAGTCATTGGCATATATCCCAAAGGAGCACAAGAACATTTTTTAGTAAGTCGGAAATTTTATGCTTCTTATAAAGCCAAACATGATATAGATGGCCCAATTCTTGAATGCCTTGCTGACGATGAAACAATTGTGAAAAAATATGTTAGGTGAGTAGAAAAAAGTGATACACTAGTGGGGTTTTATGGTACGAAAGAAGAACATCAATGTCAATCACATTTCTTGATGAGAGTTGATGAGGGAACTAGGCTATGTGATTATAAAATATTCTTTTAAGAACAATGCTATTGGCCATTATGCACGTGTTATTATTGCAAACCCTTTACATGAAAATCTTCCTCATTTTGTTGTAGTTTTTCATCCAACATGCAATAGCTTCAATGCAAATTTTGTTTATCAACAATGGGAAAAGCTAGAATCTATGTGGAAGAAACATCTGGAAACGAATTTGGGACCTATTATTGGTCATTCCTCGGATGGAAATAGTAGAAGAAGACAACTTATGTTGAAGGATTATTCTTCAACATCAGGTCTTCGATATCAACTTCCTTGGGAAGGGTGGCGGCTAATTGGGTTGTGCAAATGTTGTAATGTAACAAGATTGCATGACCAAGATTATAGCCACAACAACAAAAAGCCAATGAATCATTTGTATAGTGGTTGGCGAGAATTAGTTTTAGGAAATGAGTACATAAGTTTTTTTCATGTTAGAAAGGTTTATCACACTTTGAAAGTGGATCATCACAAGCTTAAGGGTGAAGATATAGAGAGGATGGATCGACAAAATTGGGGTTCCACACAATGCATTGCTTCAAGGCATGTTCAGAGGTGTTTGAAAGATTTGAGAATTACACCAAGTGGAAAGTTAGAGAGGACACTAGATACAAAGACTTATCTAATTATTTTTGTTGACTATATTGACATCTTTATATCTCATTGAGCCTTTGGGAAATAGTGAGAAATGCTTCACCAGTTCATCATTTCTTCACATTATGGTTATGTTGGGTGTTAACACCCAGGTTGTTCCCTTTGACTCTAAGGGAATACGGCCGGGGTAACCACTAACCAGTCTTGGATTACAGCTTCTAGCCAAACTGTAATCAGAGAGGGCTCTCTCTTTAAGATTTGTCTCTGTTCTGATGGTATTTTAGGCTAGGTGTGAAGCTTAACTTTGTTCCAATTGTTTGGTTGGAAAGGTTCGGTCAAAACGTGTATGCTCTTACCAGAATCTTGCATGACATTGGGCAATGGAGTTAGTGGTCCTTTGGTTTGGTGTGCTGTGTTGATACTTGTAAATGAAGGCTGCAGAGCAAGATAATTTTCTGAGGAATAATGATTTGATATTGAGGTTGGGTACGATATGTTCAGTATAAGAAAGGAAATTAAGAATATTTCTATAAACTGAGATGAAAAGAAAGCAAATTGTTACCTGGAAGCATTTAAGAATTTCTAGATAACATTCACAACATGGAACTAAATATAACATGAGCATTTAAGAATTCATGTTTATTTTAATCCTGAAGAAAACATTTACAGCAATATAAGATTGAGCACAGGGTGCGAAGACACATATCCTGAACTATTCTTTTTCTTTATTGCCAGATATGAAAGAAACATGAAAATGTAATAACATAGAGAAACAGAACAGAGTTTAAAGAAACATATCATTCCACCAGATAACACAGGGATTCTGCAACAGCACTAAGATCATCAACAAGACACTAGAGTTCCAGGAAATCACTGAGCTGAATTTGCTCTTTTATTAAACTTTCTGAAAGTACAGAGTATACATGCCTCAGAGTAGAAATTCCCAACCCCTTATGCGTTACTAAGGGGAGTATATATAAAAAAAAATTACATAAGAAAATATCTGAATGGAGAATAAATGTTTCATAAATGCTCAACCAACTG